>VZRV01009873.1:0-154427 GCA_013398115.1 Falcunculus frontatus
GCTTACCTATTTATTACAGTCCCATGCTATAAAACCACCAAATGTGTGGACAAACACATTTCCACTTAACGCTCTCAGTGCCCCAAGTCCTCCTCTCCCCCCACAGCATTCGTCCTTTGGACTTTTAGTCTCCCACATCCTACTACTCAGTGTTTGGCAAGAAATAAGCGAGGTGCAAGGGAAGAGCACGACAGTCATGTGCCATATGTCCATGGTATTTTTTTGTCTCCTAGAGATTAATAGGTCTCAGGGAAGCTCCCATCTACTGACCTCCCTCAGCCTTGTTAATCCTACTTGGAGTACTTTTGTGAGAATTTTCAAGCATTTCTTTTTTCTTATGGAAAGTCTAGAAAATTAAATTAAAAAAAAAACAAATAAAGTGAACACACTGTTATGTTCCTGCAGACATTTATCTAATGACTAATATTATCCGTGTATATACAAAGTTATACAGAAGCATAAGTGTTTCAAAATGTGATCCAAGTCTGGTAAACCACTTTCAAAATCAGGAAATTCCAACTGAAAGGTTAGCTACATTTGCATCTGTATTATTTTCTGTTCTTCCTTCCATTTTTGTTGAAAATTTTAATATAATCCTAGTCCCTTAGTCTAAACTATAAAATAAATAATGGGTTTAAGCTGTCGTTGAGTCTAAGGCTAACGATGCCACTCAAGCAAGTAAAAGACCATGGAGAGGAATTTTGTTTGTTCATATTGAGAATATTTTTTAAAAGCTGAAGGAATAAAAAAGTGTTTTATAGTACAAGGAAATCAGACCCAAGTTTTGCAGAACAGCTGTAGTGAAGGCCTCAGATCTGGGAAATTTCTGCCTAAGAACCTTTCATCTTAAAAGTCCATTTATAACATTGGACAAGTCTGCCTGTTTGAGCCAGCCTCAGCAGAGATGAGCTTCAGTACAACAAAGAAAACAAACAAAAAACCCTGAGGAAAATCAGACTGTAATGAGCTATTCTTCAAGAATAACTAGTCCTTATAGTACATCCAGAAACGTGTCAGAACTGAACACTGAACACTGGCTTACACATTCAAGCAGGATGCCTTTACAAACATAATTTTTAGCATATTATCAGCACTGAGATACATCAGAGTACTTACTGAGCTTGGAATTTGGCTCAAATACTGTACTACAGATGAAAAGGGAAACGAAGAAAAGGACAAAGGTGAATGAGAAGGAACAAATACTATGGAGCAATTTGTACTTAACTACAGCTACTCTACACTTATTGTTCAGAGCCATTTTCCAGATGCACGTGTGCCTGCAAGCAAGAGGAATTTTTCTGGTACACATGAGTACACCAGACTAGCTCCTTCTGCTGCTACACATGCAGCAGCAGCCAAACCATAAATGAGACCTAGACAGATTAAAAATTTACCCCATTCAGTATTCTTGAGCCACCAGTCATTTGAATTAGCTACTAATGTTTTTTAAAAGGTTAGTAAAGATGAAAAAAAAAAAAGTTCCAGCAAGCTACTTGCATTTCATACCTCAGGTGGTACATGAATCAGCATCATCACAACTTCACATTTTTCTCAAGGATTGATTCTCAGCTCAGGAAAGACAACTGTTCTTTTCTTCCTCTAGTGATGTACTTAGTTACTAATGAAGCATATCCAAAGCTAACCAACAAGAGTGTTAAATTAAAGACAATTTGGAAGATTAACAGCATTCAGCTGTGCTGCTGTAGGGGGAGATTATCTGCTTAGTGCCACACCCCAGCTGTGCTAATTGAAGTGAGGATCAGGAGGGAAAGACCAAGCCTCAACAGATAAGTCCAGGTTCTGTTTCGTAACACTTCCCTTCAACGTAATCTGTTCTATAGATCTTAAAAAAAACAAAATCCAAACACTAGGACCAGTCTCAAATAAATTCACTCAATGAAAGTTGTCAGCCTAAAGCAGTGAAGACTTATTTATTCATAGGACATGTACAGCACAGGAAACTGAACTGAAAGCTTACTCCATGGCTTCTTGCCAACAGGCCGGCTCTCTGCCCTGGAAGACTGCTGGATATTTTGAGAAATAAGAACAAAAACAATTAGAAATATGAGGCATCTATAGTCTTTCAGCATATATATTCACCTCTCAAAACTGAGCAAGAGTCATCAACATACAGCCTGGATTGGTGTTTATACCTTCTTTTCAGAGCACTGGTATTCAGTCTCTCACACATCATTGCCTGGGGCAGGGGAAAGGAGAAGGGGCTCCTTTTGGTTGAGTGAGCAGGAGGAGGGAGGGGTCGGGTAACACCCTTTCGAAGCAATCACATGTGAATCTTTTGTCTGTCTCGTATGCTTTGTTATTAGTATTTTTGCTGTTACTGTTCATTTTCTTATCTCATTGCTGTTTCCAGTAAATTGTCCCTATTCCAACCTGTGATCTTTACCTTTTGTGCCTCCAATCCTCCTTTCCAGCCTCCCGAAGGGGAGAGGAAGAAGGGCAAGGGGGGAGTGAGCAAGTGAGCAGCAGCCTGGTTTGGAGAATCTCTGTGGAAGCACTAAACTGGGAAGTACCATTCCTAAACCATG
Organism: Falcunculus frontatus; assembly: GCA_013398115.1. NCBI lineage: Eukaryota > Metazoa > Chordata > Aves > Passeriformes > Falcunculus > Falcunculus frontatus. Next base: position 2,547 of record VZRV01009873.1, read on the forward strand.
GCAGATTTCTTTGATGCATTATGAATACAGCAACCTGATATAGTTTACCAGGAGCTGATCTCAAAACTATATTTTCTCTGTACTCCGCTTTCTAATTATTCATTTTGCCTTCTTCCAAATTGTACTGTGAAATCTCTAGAGGAGGGACCACTATGTACACGTCTTTCCATTTTCTTTTTTAAATTTTTAACAAACATGCACAGCTTTTCTGGAGACATCATAATATGTTCTTTCCCTGTGGATATTTGCTAGGCTTTGAACTTCAATGCATGAAGGATATTGGTGCCTATATACCCTCTGCAGTCTTTCAGTAGCACAACAGTTTAATCTAACTAGTGATCAGGTGGCCTAGATCAGAATAAATTTTCCATCCAGAAATAATGACATTTGACATAGTCCATCTCCACCACTCACTGCTAGAAAGAGGTGTAGGATCCCTTCACCACTGATGGCACAAGTGTGGCACAAGTGTTTGTAGTATGGGAAAGGGAAATGATCCTGCTTCAAAATTACCCATCAGAAAAGAAGGGTGTTTTTTTCAGCCCTTGATCCAGTTTATTACATGGTCTCGCACAGATTTGTGCCAACAAAACTGAGAGAGAAGTGCCAATGATAGTGACAAAGTAGGGCAGTGGGTGCTTTGGGTTTTGTCCCATAGGGCATGGCCTTCTAGAATGAACTAAGCTTTTTAGAAACTGATTTTAACATTTGGACAGCACTCAAGTTTCAGTGAGAACAACCATTGAGCTTTTTTAAGCACCTGGAAGCAGCAGACAAATGATGCAACACATTTTCCTGTTACATAGCTAAAGACAAGACTAAATATTAGGTTGGGGTTGTTTTGGTTTTTTTTTCTGTTGGGAGCTCATCCAAAAAGCGAGCAGCAAAATACCTTTAAACTCATGGCCTTTATGTTAGATGTTTTATTCTGTCTTAATTTGTCTCAACAGCACCACTTTTATTCTGTTTAAGAGTTTCTATGTTACAGTAGGTCCACTGTCTATCTAATCCAAGTGACCGGTGTCCAGAGCTTTGAAAAAAAACCAACATCCATGTGTGTTCTGTCCATCAGAAGCAGTAGGCACTCTCACAGAGTTTTAAGGCCACAAAGCTGTCCTTCTCCTGCTTCCAACTTTCATATTGTTAGTGGTTTCAGTGTGCAGAATAGCACAGTCTTTTAGAGGGGCTTGTGAAATGAGGAGAGGAAAAAGGATCTACTCCATTTCATTCAGGACATTGTATCAGTTCCTGATAATATTTTCACTGGAAATTTGTGACACAGGAAAGCCTTTACAAAAGTGAAAGGATTTCACACATGGGAAGCTTATCTTATCTCTGCCGCTCTTTCAAACTTTGTACTATATTCCAGGAAGTATTGATTTTTTATTTATTTTTACTTTTCTGGAATAGATTCAAGAGAGTTCTATTCTGAACACTGAAAGAGGTGAAGGTCTTATATTTTATCTGGGAAAAACTGGAAGGTCCCAACATTTCACAGTATTGCCTTATCACTTTCATCAGGCCAGGGGCATATTTAACAAATGTTTCATGTTTAAAAGTTTCAGGGTAAGAAAATTATGGAAGCTAAACTGAATATGTTATGTTGTCAGGTACTCTAAAAGTATTTTCTTTGCTTCTGATGCCTTGAGAATGGGCAAATTTTAAAGAGGATTATACCTACAAATTCACCACTTAAGTTGGTAGCCCATAAAATGTCACAAATCTACAAAAACAGGAATAAACTAATTTTAAGAAATGCTTCTGAGATCTGAGTTGTAAAGAAAAAGACCTAGCTCAGCTGTCTTCAATAGAAAATAAATATTATTTCACAAATGACTAATCATTTTCAAGTTACTGCAACAATTAAAAATGGTATTCGTATTTGTAGTGCAGAAGTGCATATATTTTATTACCTGAAGTACCTTTTTTCTCTTTCATCTTCCTTTCTCCTCTAAAGAGTCTTGCACAGAGGCGCAGATGGCACAAGCAGCAAGGGTTTAAAGACAATTCTGTATATCAGAGAGTTGCATTAAAACTTCCTATCCATTCCTACACTGTACTTCAGTGGGGCTCAAGGCATAGTAGATCCAAAATGGAACAATGAGTATGAGGCATTTTTAAATGTTTTATATTAAAACCTAATGTTTAATGTATATAACTCCAGAACACTTATAATAGCATACAATTCTAAAGTCCTTTATTTACTTTTAATTAAATACTTTTAAAAGTAAGCATACAAGCCATAGTATTTAAGTCAGAATGAACAGAAATGTATATATAGGAAACTACTTTGAATACAAAGTAGTAATTGGTAGTTTCCAGTTCCTGGGGAAATAGACTGTGAAAGTTAAAGTGGGTCCAGATAGCTTATCTTCATATAAAGAATTACTACTGAAAAAGGAAACTAAAAATACACAACATATACTGAAATCTGAATATGCTGAGGACTTATGACACCAGTAATCTAAAGATCAGATTGTTACAAGCACTTACAGTAAAAATATTTCATGTTGTATTATAATTTCCAATTATTTCTACAGCTGGGACATGTGAAGTAACATGCCAGAGGTTACAAACTAATCAGTGCCTGAGCCGAGAGCAGAAGAAAAGTATCCAATTCTGCACTCTGCTTTTTAATCAGCAGATAGCACAACCATAGGTAAGAACCATACATAGAACCATGAGTAAGAACAAATACATCTCCCGGTAAACATTTTTCATTGGCTGACTTTTTATAATGCACCATAATTTTACATATAGAAGTAGTGTTCTTAAATCCTATTTTTAAAAAATTAACTCTTTAGGGGAGTGTATTGAAATTTTGTTCCCTTCATTCTATGTCTGCTTTCTCCATTATTTGCATCTAAAAAAATTAAATCCTCAGAATAAACAAAACTATTGACATTGGCCTTTTTTCCTTTGACATTGTAAGCTAGCAGAATGATGTACTTTCTTCCCCACATACTTCCACACATTTTTCTGTTTTCTTTCTCAAGAGAAGCTGTATACATCCCAGTTGCACCTCTTGTATTTCCCCTATTTCATCCTCTTTTCCCACAACTGCCTCTTGAAGCAACAAGACAAATGTTTAAGAAAGAAGCACGCTTCTTGAAAGCCACTGGCTTTGATCTCTCTGTTTTTATTTTCTTTCTTTATAGTTCATTTCTAGTACTATTCAAGCCACTGTTCTAGTGAAAATGCTGACTTGCTAAGAGGACTAAGATCATCCTAGCAATGGCACTTATAATAAGAGCAAGAGCGATCCATCTGGTGCTTTGGCTGTGTGACAGTCCTGAGCTCTAAAGATTTGAGTTCAATTTTCTGCTCTGCTGTACATATCCTGTATGCCTTTTACCAAAATACCATGAGTCTATCCAAACTCCATTGATGGAGCATAGGTAATTTTTCTGCTCTCCAGTAGAGACATATCAAGATGCTTGGTCACTAGAAGTATACTCCCTTCCTCTTCATTGCTTTTTTCTTTTTACGTTGTTTTGTTCTACAGCCAGTCCTCCTATCAGCAGCTTCCAACCACAGCTTGGAATAGGCACCATTTATTGGATTCTCAGGACAAACTAGTACTGCACATAAAGAAAGTCTCAAAAAGCACCAGAAGAAAGCAGAATAAAATCAGCTCTTAAAGTGTGAAAGCACCCCTTCAGAAAATTTCAGTGCTGGCTAAGTGAAAAAATAACACAGTAAGGCGAGTCAAAAAGAAGAAGAAAAAAAAATCATGGGAAGAAACTTGCAAAAGACATAAGAAATTAATTATAAGCCATCATCAACTTCTGTTCATCCTAAAGCCCCAAGGGAAGCCAAGATGAACTAGTGAGGCACTAATTGTGGTATATTGCATCTTACCTAAAATTGCTTTGGTACTAGAAGATGGCCAACATGAAGCTGATTCTTTTTTGGAAGTTTCAGAGAGACCCAAGGAAGACCTCACCAATGAGCCTCACAGCCCTCTGAAATGTTAGTGGAATTTATCCTACATATTAAAATTAATGGACATGCAGATGAATATGAATAGAAAAGAGTCAACACTATTTGTTTCTTGTGGTTTTTTACAGAAAATTTGTGCCTCGCAAATTTATTTAATTTCTCTGAAGAAGCAATTAAGAATGTGGACAAGGAGTATCCCTTTGATATGGTCTACTTCTATTTTCAAAAGGCATTCAGTAATGCTCCTCACCCAAAGACTCTTAAATAATCTAAACAACATGGGAATGTCCTTGGATGGATAAAGAACTGTTAAGGAGATCAGAAACAGAGCCAAAGAACAAAAAGCCAGTGGAGTCCCACAGGGTTTTGTGCTGGGATCTGAGGCCCTCAGAGTATTCATAAATGAATTAAAGGGGGAAGAATACTGAGGTGACAAAGAATAGTGCTGACACTAAACTATTCAAGGCAATAAAGAAGAGAGGCAGTTTCAGAAAAGCCTCACGATAATGAGTGGCTTGGCAAAGAAATGACAGTTGAAATTCAGCTTAGATAAATGCATATGGAGAAAAACAACCTGAACTTCACATATAAACTGTTGCTCCAGGCTGGCTTATTCAAGGCAGGAGGAAAATCTTGAGGATTTAATAAATAGTTTGATGAAAACATAATCTCAATAATTTGTAACAGTCAAAAAAAGACTGTAGAACACCATCAGTCATAAGAACAGGATTATTCCACTCCCTGACTCATCAGTATTGTGAAAATTTTGAGGTCCCTGACCTCTCTTCCCCAAAAGGAGAATTGGAAGAGATATCAAAAAAGGACGTGTAGTAGTATTGTAGGGGGCCCAAACCAGAAAAACACTAATTAACTAAGGTTCCACAATCTGAAACTGAGACCGTTTAATCTGAAATATTGTAGTGGTTTAAAAGATAAAGAGTAAAATGTGAAAGAATTTTTAGTATTCTTTTGAATATAATCACTAGAGAACAGCAAGATGATAAGGGCTAGATTCAAAAGTATCAGAAGGCAGTACGTTTTGATCATTGTGCTGTTTAAGCTATGGCCATAGAAGACAGAGGTCAAGTAGGTTCGAAAAGGGAATGGACAACCCGCAGAAAAAAAAAATTATCAAAGTCTTAGAGGGCTGTGTAGACTCCTGGTTGCTGGGAGAATATTCTAGGGAAATATCAGTGTGCAACTGCCTGTACTTACCTTCTCTTGTCACCTTCTACAGGTACTATTTCTGGTTTGTTTTTAAGACATTCATTGGTGCAGTCATGCTACAAATTTAGAACTGCAGATTATGGGATAACTGCTTGTTCTTAGATTTTCCTCAAATTTTACTTCCGCTTCATACTTGGCTTCACATATTAGTACTCAGTGTCTGGATGCACCTTTATTGACAGCAGTTTTATACAAGGGACCATCAACAGAATAGGTGGGGGCATAAGGTTGTTGTAGTCATAAATCTTAATAGAATACTTGATCTGGAACTTTCTCTACCTTCTCCTGCCCATTGAAGCTGCTTGCTTCCATGAGTAGAAATCAACACTTGTCATCTTGGAGTCTATATTCTGCACTATCGTGGTCCTGTGCAGGGAGCAGCAGGTGGTTTCTGAACATCCCAGTCTCGGAGATCCTGGTGCAATAAGGTTCAGGACATATGAGGGAACCACTGCTCTGCTGACCATTCACATTTTAACTCCTTTCCATAACTTCTGCTTCTTTTCCTGATATTAGTCCAAGCAGGAAAGGCCTAAAGTAGTTTAAGAAAGTTGAGTAAAAGTGGGAGGATGGTGAACAAGGATATTTCCCAGCCTACTGTCTGGGCAGCAGCAGCAGTGACTTTATAGCTCTTTCCAAACAGACAGAAAGTATGAGAATCCTGCTTTTTCATTGTTCCACTTTGACAGCTTCTTCTGTTTTGAATATCAATTCTTTGCACCGTTCTCTCTCAGAAGTCTGTACCACTGTTGGCACAAAGGGGCCTTGACACTTGCAAGTAGTGTTGCGATACGTGAAGTCTGGTAGTCATGGCCATTCTTGGTATCTTGACCTTCTGTCCTTCTACTACTAGGATCTGGATAGGATCCTTCAGATCCTATTCTGCTGCTCTTCATAGTTTTCCAGGCTGAGGAAGTAAAATGGGTGATCTGGCAGCAGGTTTAAGGCAAAAAACAAGGAACCACTTTTCACTCAACAAATCATTACAATAGGGAATCCATTACTATATGAATAGTGCACTAAATAAATAAATAAAAAGGGTTCAGGAATCAGAATAATGGAAAGTAGTATCATTGCTGAAAGTGCTCTGGATGCAGTTTCTAAACCCCTGCTCAAGGGAAACTGAATACAGAGTTCACTCAGTGCATTCCTCTCTAGGCCTTTTCTGCTGGGCAGTGTCACGGACAGGCTGATAAATTACGTGGATCACTGGTCAGACAAGGAATGGCTGTTCACATGTTCTTACACTATGATTTCTCTAATTGATTGATGTCTTTAACTCGTTGTCAGGAGTTAAAGGAGATGAAAGATGGATTGACTAGGAAAGTAACCTTTGGCAGAAGACAGTTTGAAATCCTTGGATGCCATTATAAATGTCAGTCATTAATGCTTTATTGCACTGGGCACCACTAGCACACAGCAATTAAGCTGACAGATTGATACTGAACCTGATAATATCTGCAGGGTGAAAGTGAAAGCAAGGAAGCTAAGATTACTTTATCAACCAATCTGACTGCATTAGTAAGATTGTACTTAAAAGATCTAAAGGTTCCAAGTATGGACGTATCTACATTTCTTCACCCAATGTTGAAAAAAACCACACTAAACTTTTTGTTCCTTTGGCTAAATATTAGGGAAAATAATTCCTAGCTAACAACATATTGTTATTTAAGTATTTAGCATATGGACTGTAATATCCTTCTGAGGTCTCTCCCAGTACCGGGACTGACTGCATTCACAACATGACACAGATTTTTGTTAGGGCACTATTGCACTACAAAAGTTTTAGCGTATGAAGGCACGTACTGCACAGAAGATGAGAAGACAGAGAAGCAGCCAGACAAAATATTTTTGTGAACTTCATATTTAAAGCCAATTACTCCCACTGGGGCAGCTGTGCACTATTGCTCCCTGTGAATATTCAGGAAGAAATGAATAGTGGTATTCAAAAATGGACTGTGATCAGTCATGTCAAGGTCTGGATAAATATCAATAGCACCTGCAGGTATGTGACTTAAAGGCATGTGCTAAATCTGAGATATTTAGCATAAGTTCTTCTTCCCTCAACAGGAATTCATCAGCGAGCACAATCACATCCCTTCCTACAGAATATATAACTGTGTATGTGAAACTCGCATGTCACTGGAGACCCTACACCATGTCTTAAATGAGAGTGAAAACTTCAAAATAGAGACATGCTGAAGATTTTTGTTAGCATCAGAAAACAGTTATCCATTAGGAAAGCCAAGGGAAGCCCAGAAAAAAAGAACCCAAAGGAAATTGGCATCTTGCCTTTTAGATGGAAGGCATTCAAAAATAAACTTCAGACAATGGCTCTAACACCTCCCTACTGATATTTGCCAGCCAAGTAACAATTTGCAGTCACAGCTCAAAACTGTGCCTGCAGCTCTAAAATGTCATTATGGAGTACTGTTTAATACTAAAGCAAAGATGACAACTGCATTTGTCTCCACAGGACTGAATTCTACAACAATGGAAGCAGACACTGTGGTCCAGACTCCAGGATCTTATGGACTCCTTTCCATTACAGGGTATGAAACAATGCAAATTAAACACAATGCTCATAAGCAGGATGTGTTCTACCAGCTACACAGTAAAAGTTATTTTCAGCTCCAGAGTTTCAACTATTGTTCCAGCCTTGAGCTTAGGTAGTATATAGGTAATGGAGGCTGGCCTACAAGTTACAGAAAGCAGGCTGTCATTTCATTTAAAGCTTCCCCACACAAAGAGAATGAAGAGGAAAGACTGGTCTCCAGACTTGTTCATTAGAAATAATAAATCTGGATAGCAAAAGCTGTAATACCAATTTCTTCTGTAGAATGCAAACAAAACTATCCAGATTCTGCCACAGTAATATTAGTCCCATTAACCCCGAGTTTTCACTTTGTCTGTTACAAAGTTACTGAAGTAATATTTTCCCAATCTTAAAAGTAGATTGTACTAGAAAAAAGTAGAAAAGTACTACCTAAAGTACTTAGGAGATGTTCTGCATGGAATATAAAATAACAAATATCTGTGCACCCTACCACTACCTTTTCATCTTAGTTGAGAGGTATCAGCTATGATTTTTCATTCTATTTAATTATCCTATTCAGCCTACAGTCTTGATTGTGGCAGAGTCAGCCAAATCTCATATTTTTTAGTAGCTCTATTGATGCAAACCTGGGGATTTTGAGTTTAACTTGCTCAGGCATGGCCATTGGCCATGATGACACCTCTAGTTCCCAAATTTGTGGTGAAAAGTACATATGCACAGAGGAAACATGCCTTTAATCAGAGCTAGTTAGAAGCTGTAACAGTTCCATAAACTTTCTGGTAATGAAAGAAAATGCAATTTAAAAAAAAGTTACACACACTAGGCGGAAAATGTACCATATTTTCAGATTATAACCAATAAGAAACTATAATCATGGGAAAGTAAGGTTTGCTTCTTAACTTATAACCTTTTCATGTTCAGCGTTGACTTCATAATGTTCAGAAAGGGGCCTGATGTCAACAGCAATCCATAACAGTGATTTTGATGGCAGAGCTGGTAGAATACTCAAGCTTTCAAAGGCAGGTTGGGAGTAGAAATCACAAGTGCTCACCAATTATTTATTAATATTAGGTTAAAGAAATATTTGAAGTCTTCCTTTTCTGTACCTATAGCACGAAGCAAAGTTCTTTGTTTCCTATAAATATGGAGTTGCATCACTCTTATCAACTGTAAATAACAGTTCAGCTCTTTGAAAGCAGTGCCAGTTGCTGCCTCAACAGTAACAACTGATCATGTTTGCAAGGGCCAACTCTAGACTTGAACACACTCCATGTCTATAGAATGGATATCACACGTCTGACACTGGTCCTATGTTCATACATACAATCAACAAATGGTTAATGGGTGAGTGATTAGGGATCTCGAAACAGAAGCTGCCTTTGAGTTGTTGCAGAGTCATGCTCAGAACCACATTTAAAATCTTTATAATTAAAGAACTGTTGCATCAGCCTTAGCATGCTTAGATTTGGTATCCATGAACAGGAAAAAAAAAAAAACTGGAAAAAACCACCCACCAAAGAAAAAAACAAGAAAACAAATTCAAAAAATCTACAAAATTGCATTCTCTTTCAAAAGTAAGAAACACATAAGACCAAGAATGTTTCTTTTAAAAACAGCTGGAAGGAACATCTAAGAGAGTTAAAACCCTTCAAGCAGTATGTTGTCTATCCAAAGGTGCCTAAAGAGGTACATGCTGAATGCACACTGACTGTTAGGAAGCCTTATGACAGAGCAAAATTATACCAACACAGCCAAGTAGAAAGTTGATACACATAATTAGTAAATTCAGAAAAATAAAATGTTATCCAAAAAAACCAACCAACCAAGCAAAATCATTAACTCAAATGAGTTCAAAAATCCCATGAAAACCACCATGCTGGAGACATCAATGTTGGAAACCATTTTCAAAAAACTAAAAAAAATTGCAGCAAAATAGCTACATATGTAGTGTAGCCTCTTGTTTAATATGAGCTGAGAATGGGAAGGTGACACATTTTATGCCAATTTTTAACTAGTATTGCTGTGGAGACTACCCACCTTGTGGAAGTGCCAGCCATCTGAAAGGCTGCTTGGCTGCTCAGTGCAGACATGTATTGTTTACCCTATTCAACTACGTTCTAGGGAGCAAAACTTCTTGGAACACCACTTAAATTTTTTCCTGCTCCAAGGGACCTCGGTTTGCTCTCCAGAAGGAACAGGACTGGCAGAATCCTCCATTAAAAATCTGTCTCAGAAAGAGTTAATATCTCACTAACACACAGCTGCTAACCTGGGATCATTTAAGGAAGAGTATGGATCAGAAAATATTCCAGTTTCACAGAGAGAAGCTTTCAGTTTTCACTCTGAAGCCTCTACTGTTCTGTTCCAATATCTAACCTGTTCTGTTTCTCATCAGAACCAGAAAAACTAGATTTACCAGACATTGTTTTCATCTAGATGGTCTCAGTTTTAGAAGAATGAAAAGTTTGTTGCATTCGAGTGCAATTCAGACCATGAAAAACCAGGTATCCTCAGTTGGCATGGTCTGAGTACATGCAGGATGCTCTCACCATCTGTCAGGCTTTGAATGTCATACTCATTTCCCAGATGCTTTGGGACACTGGGAGGGCACTTCTGTGCCAAAGATTTAGCAGGAATTATATTCTCTTGTTTAGCTGGCTGGCTGATTTGCTTATTACTTCTCCCTTCAGATGGCTGTTTCTGATTCAAACCATATGCAGCCATTTTTGCAACCACCTTCAGGGTCCTTCTCAAAACTAACTACTCCATAATGAAAAAAAACCCTGCCATTTATACTGTAGTACAAATGTAAAGCAGAACTAATAACAATATTCAGAATACCTCAAGCTATAAATAACGAATTAAGGTTTTGCTAATATTATGTGAAGTCATCTAAAGTCAACTATACCAATTCTGCAAACTGAGTCACTCATCCTAAAGGATTAACCATTCCACTATGAATATTAGTTACTTAGAGCTGTGAATTTTTCACAGGGCTTTTTAAAAAACATAAAAATAAGATGTATATTAATGTTATATAGTGATCTGCAAGAATTGGAACTGTGATATGTCTGAATTTTAGAAGGTTTCATGGTCAATAATTGTGAAGTTTTTAAGACAGCCAAAATTTGAAGAGAAGAAAGTCTTGTAATTTGACAATAGCTTCTAGGCTGCAGCATGAAATACTGAATTCAATGTTATTGTCGTGAGACTTCCAAAATCGTGCCTATATGGTCAAAGATGGAACCCAGTGCACTAGATCCTGCACATGGCAACTGTCAGGGTTCCATCCTTACTGACTTACAAGAATCAAAAGACTAAGACTGAAAGGCTCCACAATGGCTCAAGAAAAGTGGATATAGTCAAGATAAAGAGAATCCTAGTTGCTTGTCCTTCCTGAAATTGATGCTAATTTTGCAATGTACTTTACTGGGATGAGATTTCACCCATATGTGGCATCCAGAAACTGAACTTCGATGCCTCTCTTGCTTTCTTTTTGATTGCAGAGGGTTTAAGTTTTTAACTAATTTAATTTTTAACTAATTTGGTTGAAGAGTGGAAGTTCTGCTTCCTACCTAGATTTCCTAGACTTCTCTCTTCTTTTCAAATGTCAATTATTATCTAGCATCTCAGAAACAAACTAGTGGGTATTTAAAACATTTGCCAACAGAAATACCTTAATAAGGAAGTTACATAAAGTACAAGCTCAAGCACTGCCTAATCAGTTTGGATTAAGCACATCAGGTTTTATTCACTCAACTGGAAAACTAACATTTGCTCAGCTTGGAAACTCTAATTCTTTGTGCTTACTGGTGTAAAAAAATGTGCAGTTATCTCCAGCACAGTATTTATTCAGTACCTGTGCAAGCATCCACTGCTTGGTTAGATTAAGATGACAAAATTCCAAAGGTATTTGGAATTCCCAAAGAAAATGTTAAAACAAAAAAACTTTAATACTTGAAAGAATCCTGTTTTCTTCTCTTCCACATTCTCTGCTGTGAAAACTGATATGCTTCCACTGTCAGTAAAGTTTTGACCTGGTCCTATTTTTTCTTTAAAATATGCCATTGAAGATGAACAATTCAGTTAATAAATGTTGCTCTTCTTTTACCAGCAACTCAACAGCTGTGGGCAAGGCTATCCTATTCAGAAAGGAAACTAAGACAAGCTTTGACTTACCATGCTTGGGAGGAAGTCCTGCTGCAGAAGTACAGATTATATATAACCTGGATAAGTTGAAAATCCTGTCATGCAGGCTAGCAAAGCATTGTGTTTTTCTTTTATTTAGAGTGTATCTGAAGAAGTTTGGCTCATTCTCTCACTGGAGCATGAGAGAAGGTATTTTAGTGTGCAAAACAGTTAAGTTTTCATTTCCAGGACAACTCTGTTTGTTGTTTCTCACAAATCTTTCCATAAACAGCCTGCAAACTGTTTTGGTCTATTAGTCATAATCTTGCATTATCAGTTACCTGTTTGACAATAAACAAAATAATATTTGCAGTGTTTTTTATATCTCAGTGTATCTGTCCTTTTGCTCTTTTAGGAAGATAAATAAGAATCTAATTGTTCTTCTTCCTCTTCCTAATAAAGTCTATATTTCTTCCGTAAGTCATCTCATTGATTTCAGCACGCTCTGTTTGGTTTTTGACTGAGATTCTCTATTGAGTCATGTATTATATTAGATCTTAAACATCTTCCTTCTCTTTTCTCTGCATCTTAATCAACTTCAATTTTCACTTGTATTTTTTTTAGCTCTGTTACTCTTACTCCTTTTTCTATCACTGATAATGCGAAGTTTTTTCTACCTGTTGTCTCACATATATTTTCTTGGAGTTAGCAAGGACTTCTCACTTTGGTATCATTGCTTTCATCTCTAAATTTCTCTCCTAGAACTGCCAACTGGCTACAATTTCCTTAGCAAGAAGCACAGCTTCTAGAACTACTGCACAAACACAAGATGATGGATGTATGCAGAGCAGACATTCTTAGGAGATCAAGCTGAATTTCTGTCCTCACACATCCCTTGTCTTCTCTCATTTAGCATCATTTTCCCACTCTGCATTTGATGAATTCTTATTTCACTGTCTCCCCAACTGGCCTTTTGCAGCCATCTTGTGAACAGTTCTGCTGTTCACAAGTCTCTGACCCTCCTAATTCTTTCTGTTCTGTTTCATGCAGGTTCCTACATGCATTCCTCAGTATTTGATAGCTTTATTCTGTTTACTGGACATCCATCCATCCATCCATCCATCCATCCATCCATCCATCCATCCATCCATCCATCCATCCCTTTGTCAATTTTTTTTGTCATGCTTTACTAGCAATGGCTTCAGGATGGCAGATTCCCTTGGTTTTGACTGCATCCCTCTACTCTCTTCATATATAGAGAGAAAAGCAGATAAAACTGACTATATTGAATAAAGCGGGATGAGAACCCATTCCAGCCCAAACCAGTGAGTGTTCTACTTAAGAAGCTGGCTCTTTACCAGCTTCTTTTTTCGCTCAATTAAACTACAAGGCAGAAATCACAGAAATACATGGTACTGACCCTTTTTTCTTCTGTATGTTGTTTAATCTATCGTAAGATTCAAATTGTACTGTCTTACACTGCAAAATAATCTGAGATTTTAATGGAAAATACTAGACATAATGCTAGGTGTGATAATGGAAATGGAGTCTGAATCTTCAGTGAAATAAAAGTAGTATGTCCACAGAATTGCAACAGGCAGATAAGGAATATAGTAACTAACTTGTATTATGGTCTCTACACACACAGTGTCAAACTTCTGAAGCTCATTATTTTCACAGAATCACAGAATCACTGAATATTCTGAGTTGGAAGGGATGCACAACAACCACTGAGTAAAACTCCTGGTCCAGCACAACACCATCCCCAAGAATCACATCATGTACCCAAGAGTACTGTCTAAATGTCTCTTGAGCTCTGTCAGGCTTGGTGCTGTGGCCACTTCCCCAGGAAGCCTGTTTCAGTGCCCAACCACCTTCCGGGTGAAGAACCTTTTCCTAATATCCAGCCTAAACCACCCCCAGTGCAGCTTCAGGCCATTCTCTCCTGTCTTGTCACTGGTCACCAGAGAGAAGAGATCAGTGTCTGCCCCTCCTCTTCCCCTCACAAGGAAGTTGTAACTGCAATGAGGTTTTCCCTCAGTCTCCTCCAGGCTGAACAGACCAAGAGTGACCTCAGTCACCCCTCATACAGCTTCCCCTCAAGGCCCTTCACCATCTTCATTGCCCTCCTTTGGACACTTCTAATAGCTTTATGACCTTCTTATATTGTGGTGCCCAAAACTGCCCCCAGGACTCAAGGTGAGGCTGCCCCAGAGCAGAGCAGAGCAGGACAATCCCCTCCCTTGCCCAGCTGGTGATGCTGTGCCTGATGCCCCCCAGGAGAGGGTTGGCCCTCCTGGCTGCCAGGGCACTGCTGGCTCATGTTCAATTTCCCACTGATCAGGACCCCCAAGTCCCTTTCCCTGGCACAGCTCTCCAGCCTCTCATTCCCCAGTCTGTCCTTACATCCAGGGTTGCCCCATCCCAGATGCAGATTCCATCACTTTCCCTTGCTGAACTCCATACGGTTTTGGTGACTGCCCAGCCCTCTAATTTTCCAGGTCTCTCTGCAGGGCCTCTCTGACTTCTGGGGAGTCAACAGCTCCTCCCAGTTTTGTATCATCTGCAAACTTGCCTAGGATCCCTTCCGCTCCTGTGTCCAAATCACTTATGAAGATGTTGAAGAGCACGGGGTTGGGGATGAAGCCCCGTGGAACCCCACTAGTGACAGGTCGCCAGTCTGATGTCACCCCATTCACTGTAACCCTTTGTGCCTGTAACCCATGAAGCAGTTGTTCACACACGACACGATGTGTTTATCCAGCTATTTTCTTTCAGATAGTTTGTAAATGGACAGTACCATATACCTGTGAAGGTGAAAGTGATATTCAAGAAAACAGTAAACACTGCCAACTACTTTAAACAAAGAAGTGCTCACAGACAGCTGAAGCTTCACAAAATCACAAAGGCTATGTCTACCTTAGCGAACAATACAAGAGGATCTGTAGGTCAAAGCACTGTTTTCTGAAACTCCCACGTCTCAGCTGTCTGCTTTTCATGGAATTTCAGGTCAGACTAGGTTCATTTCGGTCACTTAGAATGAAAGTGGTCATGAATATGGTTTGAAGTTGTCCCAAGGCCCAGTTCTTGCTGCTGGTGTCTCTCAGAGGCTGCTTTGCATTTGGCATGCTGGAATGAAACTTCTAATTTAATTTCCATTGAATAGAGCCTTGTTCTTATGCACCAAATAACTGAACTAATATTTAACAAATTTATTTTAATCTCTAGAAAATTGTACTCACTTTACTTTGAGTAGTGGAGTTTTGATATAAGTTATGGTCAGGTATAATTATCTTAAAAGAAACCATCAATCTCTGGTAGACAAGAACACCTGGAACAAAATAGTAAGAGAAGCATTTGCAATTCTGACAACTGAAATTCAGGGAGGTGGGGTGGTAGTGTTTGTTTTATTTGAAAGATTGGTGTAAATTAGTTGACTGTGCATTCCAGAAGTTTGTAAATTGTCTAAAATTTATTTCACTTTGACAACCCACAGAAAATTAAAGGAGGAAGTAATGCTAGCTGGCATCTTGTTAAATCCTCATCTCTGAGCTCTGATGCTGTTTATTTTTCATGCACTCCAAGGTCTCTCTCTGAGTAGATATTTAGGCACACGAGGCAATTTATAAATGAATTCAGAAAAACTCAAAATGACACTTAACAGCAATAGCTCCACTTACACAGTCCCTGCGGCAAAAAAATTTGGAAGCAGCATGGAAAAGCCAATGCAATCATTGTGGTATTTTAAATTACTCACAATATTGTGCAACACAAGTATGTTACACTGTATTGGAAAATAAATGTTTTTATAAAGCAGTATTTTAGACAAAGGTGGATAAAAAAGGTTTTATGCAAGATCAAGATTACAACTGGAACTATCAGTTATGCCCTGCTTTTTTGTTTTTGAACCAGCAGAAATTGTATTTCTTTTAACTGTTTTTTCTTTTTTTTTTTGTTTTTTTTTTTTTTTTTTTTGGCCAGGATATGTTCCAATGGAAAATCTGATCAACTTTAAAAAACAAATAGTTTTGTGTGGCTGCTGGTGATATTCACTGGCCAATTCTTAAGAAAGGTTAGTGAAATTTTGGGAGCCAAAAGGTAATCATTATTTTTTAAAAGTTCTAATTAAGATGTCAGACTGGGCAGTGGAATGTATTTAGAATCCCATGTAATTTGATTGTGTTGGCCTATTTAGATAAATTGCTTTGGAAAGACAAATAAACCAGCTACTTAAAATGTCCAAGAGGGCCAGGCTTCATTCCAGTGTTTCAAGCAATGACTGAAGCAATAGCCTTTTGTAACTATCAGCCAATCCAACAATAGACATACAAGTGTCAAAGTCTGATAGAAAGAATGATACAAGTGCCTGGATCACCATCACTAATAGAATAAACAGTACACAGTGTTATTTAACTGCAAATGCTCAGCTTTTTTTGCCTTTGAACTGCAGACCTTTGGAGACCATATTAAAGGAAATGAATACCCAAACCTTGAAACATCTGAAGCTGAGGCATCATCCTCCATAAACCCCTGGGATTATTTGGGTTTGTTTAGTTCCATTCACTACATGTGCTAAATCTGTATGACAAACCCAGGATTCGGAACATATTAATACTGTGCTGTCAGTAACCTGAGACTCTAAAATCCATACCACTATCCTTGAAAACCGAAATAGAGTCTGACCCAGTAACGTAGCCTTTTTGCACCACAAAGAACTTTACATACACTCTGTTGCCTTTTCCTTTCATCAACAGGGAGTGGCAACGGTGGAAAGGGTTAGAAAAGGGTATTTGTTTTTCAGAGGCAGTAGCTTTGTACTTTCTTGTCCTTGCCTTCATCATTGTAGGGTAGGTTTAGGCATGGACAGCTTTCCAAGGAGGAGGCCAATGGGCTTCTTGGTAGTGTCTCGCAATGGCACACTTTTGGTGCTCTAAGAGCAGCTTTTCTTTTCTGACTGCTGATTTTTATCTGCTGCACCTGTGCAAAGGGCAAGATTTTTTCCAATCTTCATGATTCTACGATTTAAACAGTTGGTAGTGCTTTAGCTTCACTTGTGTTTTTGGATTTTTGTGCTGTTGATCCCAACCCAGTTTTTCCTGCCCTTTGCATCTCATGTGACACAACCACAGTTCAGTTTCAGGGGCTTAGAAGGGAAACTGTGAAGTTGCCAGAAGAGATGAAACAAAACTTCCTCTCTGAGCTGGGGGCATAGCAAACACAGTAGCGCTCTGTGGCACTTTGGCATAGCGGCAGGGGCGTGCTGCCTTCCCAGGTCCCCTTCCTGTTCTCAGGCTGTACTCCGGATTATGCTCTGAACTCCTTCCAGGGTAGCGGGACACTCGACTACTGTCATGCCAGGCAGCTCCAAGGAGGATAAGAAAGGTATTTGCTCTTACTTGGGCAGACCTCGATCATTCCCTTGATTTTTTTGTTTGTATTTTTTTGTTGCTGCTGTTGTTAAGAGGGGAGAGAATGTTTTCCTAGCTGGAAGGTGAACAAAACAGAAGCAATTTTGCATGTCTTTGCAGCTAAAGTACCTGTTCCAACACTGCCTGGAGATTTCTTTGGGAGGGGAAATTTACACCAAATTTCTGTCCCCCTCATTTGCATCTGAGTTTCCAGAGCTTAATGAAACAGAGTTATACTGAACTTTAACCTGCTGTTCTTCTCCGCCTTTCTTCAAAGACAACAGGGAGAATAAGGCAATATTTACTGATAAAAAAACCTGAACGAGTTACTGCAACCATTCATTTTAAGCTGGTACCTGAAGTACTAAATCAACTCAACTTCCAATTCATTAATCAGGTTTAAAGAAACAACAACAGAGTGCTATGGTACAAAACTGAATAATCCCAAAGCCTTGGGGGACTGCAGTTCACATGACAGGCATGTATAGCAGCTCTCAGCCAGGGCAGCAAGCAAATTATGTGAAATATTATATACAGAGTAGGCCTTGGCATGGCCTACTTCCCTAGTGTGTTATTTTATATAATTAAAATTAAATTCTTCATATTTCTTTTCTTCCCTTAAATAGCAAAGAAGGTTGGAAGCAGGATCAGTGCTTTCTGACAGCTGTAAACAATCACAGGCTCCTGCCTTTTGAAGTATTTTTTTTCCTTCCATGACCTGTGCATTTGCTTTCAAGGTCTTCCTGTGTTGATTTATTCCCAATTCCCCCAACTGATATCTAATTCTCCTCTGTGTTTGGCATGGCTGTTACCCTCAATTGCTCACTTACACAAACTTAGCAAAGCAAAATCTACTGACATAATTCAAGGCTCCTGCCAGTTTTAAAAAATTCAAAACTGGAGAGTAGAATGGTATCTTATATTCTATGATGAAAAAAGTGCCACTGCACTCTATTTCTGTTTAGCCTACTAACAAAGGCAACTTGTTAGATTATTTAATATCATTTTTAGTGCAGACCTTTACCCATAAATACCTAAAAAGATTACTGCAGTCTTTCAGATAAAGCAAGGAGACTTGGGACCAGGATTCTTTCTGGTTTAGCCACAGGTTTGCAGCTTTGGCCAAGACACTCTACATACCTGGAAATTAAAATGAAAATTCAGAGTAGATATAACACCTTATCTACCATGAGAAACAAGAGGGCAGGTTTAATTATAGGCTTGGCATGTAGGAAGAAAAGGTACAGAAAGACTATGAATAGTAAAACATTTTACAGAAGTACCAGCTCACTCATGCCATTCACTGTGCAAGGGGCCATTATTCTCAAGCATAATACTAATTTTATTTACCAACCGTCTCCATTGCATCCACAGTGTTTGGCATGTAGCATTAACAATATAATAAATAATAATTAAAACTTCATCAAATACACAATAGAGAAGGCAAGCAAACACTAAATAGAGTAATGGAGCATTGAAAAGTAGGCTTTTACATCTCATCCCCCGGGTAGCTTCCAGCATCCTGCTGTGACATTGTTTCAGTACTGAAACAAATGGAAGAACAACCCCTGTTGAGTCACCCACATCAGTCCTTCTGGCACCGTGGTGGATACCGCTGTCAGCACCGACTCCAGTGAAGAATGGCCCCTCCCTGCAATAACCTCTCTACTGCCTGTAGCACAGGCATGGCTAGAAGTAGGTCAAGACTCCAGTGGTCATAAGAATTGTTAAGGAGAAATACTCCTATATTCCAAAAAACCAGTGGACTTCCCCAGAACCATTAAGTTTGAAAAAAGTAGATCCTTCAGGATCAGACAAGGAAGAAAACACTTCCAGATAGGCAGAGAGAAGAGCTGATTTAAGAGCCCAGTTGTGTGCAGCAGCGGCTGCTATTTTGCAGATTAAATTTTGTGTATGCTTTAAAAAAAAATGTAGGTTTGCCTGCACTCTGTACTATCTCACAAAGGGTAATTCCTTTCATGCATCTAATAGGGAAGGAGTTTCCTTCCTAGCTGCAGAAAAGCAACAGCCCGCCCCACACGTATAACCAGAAAAACAGAACAAAATTTCAAGTTTCGGTTTAGGAGGTTTCTGAGATACAGTTTGCAAGAAGCTGGGAGAATAGCTTGAGGAGGCAGTGCCAGATGCTTGCCTAAACTCTTGCCTAGCAATTTATTCCTTACCCGTGTTGGAGACAGGGCACTGAGCTTGACGGACCTTTGCTACGGAGCAATGCAGAGTAACACACACTTGCTCCCAGCCTTGAAATTAGCACAGAGACAAAAGCTGTGAATTAAACTTTCTATCTTAAATCACAGTAAATATGATATTTACTGTCTAGGAGACTGCAGAAACACCTTGTAACATTGTACATTCTGAAGAGGATTTAACAAGGTTGGACTTGATGATCTGGGAGATCTTTTCCAACTTTAATGATTCTATGATTCTTAATGATCCTATGTTAGAGCAGTCTGTTGAGATCCAACAAAAGATTACATGGGCTTTGAATTCCAGTATAAAACAACAATCCAATATGAAAAATTAATCTTCTACTGTGAGATAAAAAGACACACTTACAGTTATTCGTCTATACCTGATTAATCTAGCCTACTTGAGGGAACAGGGAAAATCGATTCTTCTCAACTTCATTCAGAAACTCTATTTTGAAGAAAGCAGGTTTTCTATGCCCCAGGTATCTTCTGTCCATCCATTCCCTTTGAGCATCCAAATGAGCTAGGCTCATTTATTTTATTAGCCAGTCTTATCTGTTCAGCAGAACAGCCTTAGTTCCTCAGAAAAAAAAAGGTGTTGTCTTAAAACTAGGCTGTGCCTAAGGGACAGACCCTCCATCAAAGGTCACAGAATCTGTTTCACGTTGTCTTCAAAATGCTACAGAATAAAACCAGAAGATTCCAACCTCTGTCCAGCAGCTAACAACTCCAACAGATCTCTTTTCCTTGTTAAAAAAATCCCATGCAGATGGGATCCTTGCTGCTAAAGCACTTGCTACATATCAGGCAGCCACAGCAGAAACCAACAAGGAAAGAAACAATTTTAATCTCTTCGTTTCCCCATTATTTTTAGAAAAGCACTTTTCATGATAAAAGAAGGGTCTCCAGAAGGCAGAATTCTCTTACTGCAGTAAGAATTAGGTCACTTGGATTAGAACCTTGCAGGAGGCATATTCTGAAAGCTGACCACATCCCCACTGCACGATTATGTCACAGAACTCTGCTAAAAGACTCTCACAGGTGATAAAAATCATACAAGTTCTAAAAGTATCAGCACAAATTCATGGAAGCAAAAAGAAACCTCAAGGCTATCATTAACTAGGAGACTATCACCACAGGTTCAGGAATTCCATGAAATGAAAATTGTTACGTGTTGGAAACATACCCTTAAAAACCCATATCATATATTTTCAAAATTCTCAACACTTCTCCTTGGTATCTGGAGACAGAATTCTAGATTAGATGAAATTTTGTTTGAAATGGTACCACTGTTCCAGGGTTTACATTCCCAAGAAAATATTGCTTTAATTTGCATTCAGGTACTTTTCCTTTATAAGAGAGCATTTGCATGTTAGGCAGTTTGCTCTGAGCTCTGTTCTTGCCAATAAAGTATGGGAAAAGTTGGCTAAATTAGGGGTTACTGCCAGCCAGTGACAGCTGCAGCCATAGCATCAAGATACTTCAACTTGGCAGTAATGGAACATGTGGAATAGCTGGAAATGAGTAAGAAAGGTTTCCTTCGTGAGTCTAACTGGAAAGATCCCAAAGGAGCTGGAATATATAATTTGCCCTGGACTAGCAAGAAGCTTCCTTACTGGGCAATTATGTGCAAGTTAAGTAAGGACGTGATATCAAGAAGAAAAATCTCTAGTCAACTTGTGACTAATTAACCGCCTTCTGGTAGAAGACCAGAGCAGCTATCTCCTCCAAGGACAGAAGATGGAGCTAAAAACAGGAAACCAGAAGGAAAATTAGGGGACAGACTAGAATAGCTGCCAGGGAATGAACAGGAACAAAAAAATGAATGGACAGTTGCATGTAAATAGTCCTGCTGAGCAGAAAGCTTCTACAATTGTGAGAGACTGAAATATTAAAGGTTAAAAGACTTAAACAATTGGCCATTTGCAAAAGCAGCAGGTGCTTTGCTGAGGCCAGGTTTGCACCTTGCAACCAAACGAGAGGAGGAGAGGTTTTGTGTATTGTGGTAAAACCTCTGATCTGCATAAAAACAGCCCAGGTGCAGAGGGAGTGCGCTCCCACCACCAGAGGACCAACCACCACAACAAACCAACCTTTGTTTAGCAACAAGCTAGGAATTGAGCCAAGTAAGTGAAAAGGCTAATAAGCAGCAGATCCTTCGAGGTGGGAAAACACTTTTTGTCATGCCAATGTCCTCCGTCCCCATGGGGCTCAGGTGTAAAATTTCCCTCCCCCCACCCCCGGGGGAGGCATTGGGACATCTTCACATAAGTCTGAAGGCGTTCATCCCTTCCAGTTAGGCACAACTGGCTCAACTATGCAGATGTGAGAAACAGCCATCATGTCTTAGAAGGGATCATAAATCACCAAAGACCCCTGAAGTGCCCCCGGACTAGTTTCTGGGGCCTTCCACCAAAGAATGGAGCATGATCCAGTGTTGCATCAGACAGTGTAAAACTCCCTCACCAAGGCAGGTACCTGGGGGTTCCCACCTGAACCTGAATGTACTGAACTTTTGAACCCATTGAACTTTTTGTTTCATGGGCTCCCGCCATTCCCAATGGATCAAGACAGCAACCATCACTTCAATCTACAGACATCTAAATTGCATCAATCAAGTATTGTTTGTGGATCCAGGGCTTCCTCTCACTGTCTGCTCTTGCCCTTTCTTTCTAGTCTCTTTTCCTTATACATTTTCTTACGTGCTATCTTTATACTTTTATATTGTTATACTACTATAGACAATAACCAAAATGGCTACATACCTCCCTCCCACTGCAACCAAATTGTTCCAAAATAAACCTGAGATACATATATATACACACACACACACACATACACACACTGGTCATTCAGTGTCATTTCACTCTAATGTACTCCAACGAATCTATTAACAAGAACCTCAGTTACCCTGCCTCAGGGGTGGGTCCTAACAAATGTTTAAGCAAGACAGAGGAAGATTAAAAGTATCTCTAAAAAAATGTTCTCCTGCTCACAAATGAGTCCTTTCTTTCAGGCTTGGTCTTAGATCAACAACATGATGGTTTTCTGAGATGCAGCAAATGATGCACAGTGCGTCCTAGGTCCCCAGGAATTATTATTTTCATAATCACTCAAGTATGGCTGTGTATCTGTACTCTCCTCTCTGCAGTGTCCCGTTTTCACCTAATGCTGAGTTCTTCCTGTCCAAGAGTCCCATCTCACATATTGAAAACTTTTCTCCCTAATCACATTCAGTTACTCCTTGGGGAAAGTCATCTTCCTGCCTTTTTTCAAAGGTTCCTCACCCCACCAGTCTCAAAAAAATAAAGCAAATGTGACTCATTGCATGTGCATGAAAAGACAAAAGGATTTGGGAAATGGGAGGTTGCATGTGCCCTAAGGGTAAGATCAACAGAAGGGGTGTCAAGAGAACAACTCTCAGGAACTCAGAAAAAATTACTAAAAACCTGGCTACAAAATCTGAAAATATATTCTCCTAGTCTGCACTATGCCAGCAAATTTTGTTATTCCTCTATTTAGTGGATGTCTTAAAAGCCGAGTTTATTCTATTTCTACCACAAACCAGAGTTTACAATAAACTAAGAGAAATAACTGCATTTCTATGCACGATATATGTGGGAGAATTTTTGGGACCATCTCTTAGTAAAGTTATAGTATAGTTTTTTCCAAGGGACTGTAAGGAAAGCATAAGCTGCATTCTATCAGTGTCGTTGGTTGCAGGTCTATGCTAGACTCTGTGTTAGATATATCATTGCCTGTTTGGAAGTTTTGTCACAAAATTAACTTTTGAAAATTACTATATAAAATTGACAAAATTGACTGTGCCTTGCACTTTGCTATAAACAGACAATTTCAAAATTCTCAGCTCCTGAGATAAAATCCAAATTGTAATTTTCAGCATTGTCTATTGTTCTTATTTCACAGTTCTGGGGAATCTTTTGTAGACCCAGTCTTGTACTCTGGTTTAGTTCCTATCTGAATTTGAGGCACCAGGTGGTACCCAGGGTCAGGCCAGGAAGAACCATCACTTGATAGTTCAATGGGCTCCTGGCTTATAAAACAAGCATAAGGTAAGGTCCACACTACTAACTGAGGGTCATCTGGGGCTTCTATCTGAGGTCACAACAAATGCATTTTTCTGAGACTACAATGAAAATTCCTATGAAACCAATTCGTCCACTCTTTTTATCAACCTTCTTTCCTCACCCATTGAGAAGTGTTGTTTGAGTTGTAATGGTGTATTGCCAAGAGCATGAGAGATGTTGAGTGACTCGTCCTCATAGTCATCATGTCTCCTGTAGAACCATTGATGCTTCCAGCAGTAGTTCTCAGGCAGCCTTTTCCAGACAGTAGTATGTGCTGCTTTTGAAATTCTACCCAAGGATCACATTCTGAAGGTATCCAAAAGGAGACTGGAATAAACTACTTGTTTTCACTTGTAAAGGAGCCTGTAGGGTATTTGCCTGCCATCAGGAGAGCTCAATTGTCAGGGCCAAGGCTGAGCCCATCAGCAATGGTGGTAGAGCCTCTGGGACAGCAGATTTCAGAAGAGGGGAAAAGTGTTGTGCAACAGCTGCTGGAAGAAAGGAATAAGCATGTGTGAAAGAAACAACTCTGCTATCATCAGAGTCCAAAAAAAATTAAGTTTGTTATAAAACAACTGCAGATCACAAAACTATGTAAAATACATGCAACACTCTTAACTCCAAAAGACAAGGGAATATGTAATTGAGGAGAATGGAATTTATAAAATAATTACAGGCTTTCAATAACTGATTTCTCAGTATATAAAGAAACTGTATTTTGGCCAGCTTGTTGTGAGAAACCAGAATAAGAAAACTTCATTATATGGAATTATGCAATACTTTTGTTTTGTTTTGGTTTTGTTTTACTTTGTATTTTAAAATATAATGCAAGGCTTTGTTTTCCATTAAGTGCTTCCATAGAAATTTAGCTGTGTGGAACTTCCCAGCAACAACGATTTTTGTTTCATTAAATACTGTCATGGCTCAACCCCTCTGCTTGTTTAACTGCATCCCATTTCACTGCCTCCAGGGGTGTCTCTTATTTAAGGTAATAAAGAATTTACCCTGGAATCCAGATAAAGCACACATGAATAGACCCCACCCTGTGGGTGGACATGGTGCCTATAACGCAGGCAATAAGCATCTAAGGCAGATGCCTGGTTCTCCTTTTTACTAAATGGAGATTTAAACAATATAGTCAGAGCAGTTCACTGCAATTTGATCAAACCCTGGCTGTTTTCTTTGGGGTGAGATGAAGGATGCCACCGATCCTGTTGACTACAAAGGCAGGTTCATTTAGATGGAGGCAGGTGTTCTGTTCAGACTCAAGTTCAAACAGATTAATCTTGTTCACACTCTCTAAGAGACTATAGGCACTACAGCCTGTCCTAATTAAGGGCACCTCTGGAAACACTGTCAATAATGGCCAATGTAAAGACCCATTCCTATTATAACACTATAATATGTTGCCAGATTTTTGAGCCCTTAATGGTAAAAAAATCTTTCATCTAAATAAGTATTTTGAATACACACTTTTGAAGAAAACTACTTATTCTCACAATGAAACTAGCATCTTAGTTTTTATACAAATACTATAGTAGAAGAAGGAAAACAGAAGAAAAAATCCAATTGCTCCTAGAGATGAGTTAAGAAGGAAATTGGGCAACATAATTCCATATCACACATCTATATTTCACAAAACTAAAAAAGATCAATTACATAAAACAGGCATTTTAAAAAGTTTGGTGATGTCAGGTAAATGAATACAGATAGTATGCATTGCTTGGAAAAATAATTTATTATGTTATCTTACAAAGATGACAAGTTTTTATGTTATACTTTAAATTATGAGTACAGCTGGCAACTTTGATCCTGCAAAGGTACTAACTATCTCCTGAGATACAATGAAGACTTGCAACCCTGTCTTCAGGAATTGCTTGGAGTAAGTCCCAAGTCAGCAAAAGTGTAATGTAGCTTGATATTTTTGTTACTGCCTCATTGGCTAACATTTTACAGTCTAATTGCAGAAAGTAGGTACAAACATTAATGTTAAATTAACATAAGAACCTTCCTGATAGAGCCTTAACCAAACTTAAACATTCCTGCAGACTGTGCCAAGCTTTCAGTTAGCAGCAACATACTCAGAGAACAAAAGACAGCTTTCATATACTTCATACTGCAATCACTTGACAAGATCTCAGCACTCAGTAGTTTGATTGGTATTTAGGCTTTATACATGAGGCTTCATATTAGTGTAAGTCAGGCACAGGCATTCTGAAGTCAGAGCAGCAACTCAACAACAAAATTGGTGTTCTGGAGTGACATGAGTCACTCCTCATGTGTAACCAAGGACTTCAAACTTCACAGATTGGTAAGGACTTGTGCATCAAACCAGCATGGTAACAGCTCTTCCTTTTATACTTCTACAATGCATTGTTTGTAAACCTGCACAAGGTGTTCTGAAAATCCAACTTGTAAACTTAGTTTTATGTGCATCCATGCAATTTACAGGAAGTAATAGTCAAGCAATAGTCAGGTTGAACATGATCTAGAGGGTCTTTTCCAACCTAAGTGATTCTATGATTCTATATTTTTTTAAATTTTCAAGATAGTCAAGTTGGATTTTTTCCCTTCTTGAAGATGGCAGATAATGGAAAAAGTGGACTGCAAATACCTTGTGAAGCTATCTTGAAACAAAACTATCATAGAACAAAATAGTCAAAACTGGTTTTATTTCATGAGTCTTTTGTAAAAAAGAAAATACCAATAGTGCTGGAATTTAGATGAAAGATACAATTAGCTTCTCCCTACAGACATAAAAATTCCCATTTTGGGTACTCATTGAATTACTAGATCAGTTGAAAAACTAATAGGAAACAAAACGTTTAGTCATGAGTGTGAAATACAATTGATACACATTAACAGATGAACTATCTCTCCTTGGAGATGGCTTCATTATTTTGAAAAAGCTGTAGTAGACCACACTGAAGTGGAAAAAAGAGCTGCAATTTTCAGAATTTTTCAAATTTCATAAGCTTGGATTAATGTTATTTAGAAGGACAATGGTTTTCATTATAGAACTACTTTGATTTAGTCGTCTTGAAAAAGTAGAAGAACCTAAATTAACTCAAAATCTCATTTCTCAGATTCTGAAAAAATCTAAAATATAAAAATGAGATAGTGTGAAATTATTCCAAATGTTTTGCAGTTTGCTACCAAATTATTTTTATAAGATCATGTATTTTTCAGCAAGTATTTGTTGCTCATCAGACCAATACATATTGTAGACTTGCAGACCTCCAGAATGCAATGAAAAAATAGACTAAGAAAGTATTTCTCTCCCCTTTTCCAAAACACAGCATGAAATTGTAACTCCACTGATACTACAGACAAGGCCTCTGCTAGCTTTACTGCAGTCAGGATTTCCAAGCATAAAAGGATTAATTTTCTTTTTGACCAGTAAAATTTTACAGTGTATGAACATGTTTATACATGTCAATGTCTGTAAGAAAGAGACATAATTATGTGGACAGGATATACCTGATGCCTACACAGCTATTATAAGCCTGAACACACCTTTACATTTCAGAAATCAAGTTTGAAGGAAACTGCAATAGATCTGGTTACTACAGTAAGGTGAACTTCAACATGTATGAAGAGCTGGACTCCTTGATAAACTTTCAAGGACTTCTTCTCAAGAAATAATTCACTGTTGAGGAATTCCATTCCACTATGCCTATTTCTATTACATTAACCAATACAATAAGGTTTAGAAGTATTAAACAGACCATTCTGACTTCACACCAACACAGAGACATTTTGCATCCATATAATTTGTTGAAATTCTGCAGATTCCTTGTTGTTACTTTATCCTATACTGCAGTGACAATAGCTGACTGGGAACTATGATGTAATATGTTCAGTGTCACATGAATGAGATGCCTGGGTAATCTCAGTTTTAGAATGTCCCAACCTAAATGCTAGTTCACAAGAATAATTTTACTCCAGTTTTAGGACAGTAACTGCAAAAAACCACTGTATTTCATTCAGATGAAATGAAAACAAAAGATCTGGAGGAAAATGACGCATGTATCAACTAACTTAATTAGGAGTGCTCGTAATGAAGTATCAGAATTAGATGGTTATTTGTTTTTTTAGCTAACCCCAAATTACATAGAAACTGGCAGCATGAAATGGCAAAACACATTCCAGAAATCAAAAGCGAATAACATATTTTCTTCTCATACACTCCAAGGAGAAAAAAAAAAAAAAAAAAATCAGCATTTGCTAATAAGGACATATAGAAATGTCAGCCTCGAAAGTGATACACCTTCAAAACTTTAGTAATACACTGTTATCGTATTGACACTCTCACCTGCAGTCTAAATATTTTTCTATTTGTTGCTTTCTTCTGGCAATGTAATACCACAGCAGAAATTTGAACATTTGAGCTATTTGATAAAATATACTGCAAGAGCCAGTATTCCTTCTGTAGCACATCAGCTGTCTCTGGTGGAATTATTTCAACTTTTCAGTGCACGACACACATAACAGACTTTCCCTAAGTATGGAACATAGTTAAGTCTAAATCAAAGCGAGCAAGTCTCACACATTAAGAGATGACATGAAGTGGGATTGATGTCTGTTGATTAATACATTCAGGAGCTTCATTTAAGTCTGTCACTCTAGTGAAATTTACTAAATTTCTCGCATTCTGGAAAAATGAAGCGTTTCTTGACTTTGATACTCCATTTTTCCATTTTTGCAGAGATTTTCTGACCATCAAATAAGAAAATTTGTCTCACTTTAAAAAACTTTGTAGATCAGTTTTTTGTTAATTTATAGACCTCTAATCGATCAATGGACAACATACTAATGGATTCACGTTCCATGGCTAGTGAGCCTCCCTGCTGATGTAGCTCACACTGAACAAATCTTTATGACTGCACTGGAGACTGCTCCAGAGAAGACAAAACAAACAACTCCAAGGTTTCTGATGGACTTGTTGATATTCTATTAGTCAAAACATGTAACAAAAGTTGTGCCAGCTACATGATGTCTTCATGGTCGCAGCTGTTTGAATGAAATGGTGCTGTCAGTGCTGCACCCAGCACGGAAAGCCTCAATAAAAATGGTGCACCCATTGCACTCCATACACCAAACAGCCACAAATGCAAACTGTTCTCTTGGCCAGCAGCGAAACACAGCTCATCTTCGTTTTCCACACTAAGTACAAAACTGTGTCAGTGGTGGTTTCTGTGAAGAGCCTCATGCCAGAAACATAAATTGGGCTGCTTCCCAGTTCCATGCTTGTTTAACAATGTGAGTGACACAGAAATCCTTTTGATCATCTTTAGCAAATTTGAGTATCACTTTTCAAAAATATTTTAGGTGTCAGAACTGTTTATCATGAAGGTGGTTTGATATTAACACACTGAAGAAATATACTTTGTAATATGAGTATTTTAGGTTCTAGACTAAGCACTTAGACAGATGTCCTAAATTAGTTGTAGTCTCATGTTTTGCCTCGAATCAATAATATTTCAGGGTTATTGCAGCAAAGTCTATCCTTTACCATTTCCTTCTACAAACTGATAGTAGAATCAATGCTGGCAATCAGAAAATCTAGACAAATGTAGTGAGAGACATTTACTTTGGCCTGTGGAATAATCTTTAAAATTAGACAGCATGTGACCACATGTTAGTCCATTTACTAAGTACCTTTTATTTTAGTAAACAAATAAGAGCGTCGGAATGCACATGAGAAGAGCTTATAAGAAACAACTGCCTTCAACACTAATGTGATTCCATGGGAATATCAACTACCAAAATTATTGACACAGGGTAGGTGAAGAAATGATGGTATGCCTTCTGACATCCTAGTGCACTGTAGATGGTAGATGAGAAAAGCAGTTTAAGATCAAAACAACTCTGGTCTGAAAACAGATGAGAATAACAGACAACTCAAGAGCAACTGTTATACTTAAACAAAATACCTATCAAGGAGCCATGTCCCTAAAAAAAATAAAGCAAAATTATCCTAAAAGAGATATCTCTATGCAGTTCCTGTTCTTAAATGCAATAATTTAACAAAAACATGTTAACAACCATGTTCCAAAAATATTTAGCTCCAAATAGCACCCAGTAGATTCCTAAATAAAATGACTAGAAATTTAAAAATATCATCACTGCATATTTTCACACAACAAATTCTGTCATTATTAGGGGAAGAGGAAAAAAAAAATCTCATTATTCAGCCAGAGAAATGACAGATGTGCAACTTCAGCTTTAGAAACAGGAGAGCTATTGTTGTTAGCACAAATGATAAATGTCGGATGTTGCTGGATTTTAACTACAGCAATCTCCTTCATTTTTGTTGTCAACATTCCCAGAAGCATTGCAGATTTTTGAAGGACTTGGTTATCGGATTCTGCTCTTTTGTACTCCTGTATAGAGCACTAAAATATTCTTCAGATTTAAAATCTAATTTAGTTATTTACATAGAAAAGCAAATTAGTTCATATTCACAGCAGTCTAGACATCCTTACAGTAAAGAGTTGAGTTGTGCTAGAGTAGAAAGTACTTAAGCATGTAAAAAAAAAAATTATCCAAGATGGCATTTTATTTAGGGATCACTTTTATTCAGATGTAAATACTAGCTCTAAGGCAGTTTTTAAGCTAAGGCATCAAGAATAAAAGTGTTCTGAAATTTTAATTTAATCATGAATTGCTTTCTGTCCCTTCTACTGCTAGTTTTCCTCTACAACTGCTTCTAAATTCTACAATTAAATCAAAAACACAGGAATTTGGGTGATGTCCTCTTGCACATCCATTTTTGACAAGGCTGTATCATCAGATATTGACCTGCAGCTCACATTAACATCAGTATCAATTACTTCTGTATGATGACAAGGGCTTAGAGAGAGAAAAATTTGTTACTATCACACTGCAGACACAAGGAGTTTAACAGAGGTACAGTAAAATTTGACTGTAACAAGCAGTGCCACAAAAATTTATGAATAAATTTTTCTGCATGTTATAGATATGAGAATGCATCCAGGTTGCAAACTTCACATTTTTAGCCCTAAAAGTTTTATCAGTGTTACAAAAATACCTACTGATTTCCTTTCAGGGTAATACTGGCATTTTCATTCATGAAAAACCATTCAGTGTTACACAGTGCAGAGACTATGCCTTGCAAGCCAGAGATTAACTGATATGTAGATTCCTTAGCTCAGAAATGGATTTTAGAATAGTAGTTTCTTTGTTGGGTGGGTTTTTCATATATTTTCTTTATTTACTTTGCTGTAATAATTAGTAAAAATGTGGCTGAGCTTTGAATATCCAAGGAGTACTTTCAGCATCATTGAAGACTGGCTTCCATCAAAAATTTGAGAAGTAAATGTAAGAAAATTGCTTTGTTTTGCACTGTAAAATTTATTTTTTATTTTGACATTTCTTCTTAGGATGACATAATTACACAATAAAAATAAATTATTTTGGCTATTTAGTTAATATAATCTCAAAAGTAATTAAGTATTCTCAAGTCTGCTGTAAAACATTAAGGAACTGAAGGGCATAAAACTCATTTAGCTTATTCATGTGACAACTATTTGATGCTAAAATAGAGGGCTAATGCATTTTCAAAAGCACAGTATTGAAGCACTGTATTTCAATACAGCATTAAAAAAAAAAGAATGCCTGATACTAGCTTATAAAATCTGTATGTATTTAGTACATACATAAATATTTGCCTGATTTACCAAATGCTAAACAGAACAAAGAAATAAACCATCATTTTTTTGTGTGTGCAATACTACATTTTTGATTATTGAAAACCACTGCTTTGGGCAAGAATTGAGTAACAGGTCATTAAAGGGTTAAAGCAGAAAAAAACCTGGCTACCAGAAGGGACCGCAATTTTTAAGATGTGAAATATACAAAAGGTTTTATTTAAAAATTATCTGCTTTTCTACTTTAAAAACTGAAACTGTGCAGAAGAGTATTTCAGACCAATATGGAAAAAATATTATTTCTTAAACCACAAAGGGACAATTTCACATAATGTCATGAACGGAACTTTAGCCTTCAGTAAAGAGGAAACAAAATTCACTTTGTAATATGAACCTCTATCAAAGGTGGAAGAGAGACAAATATTACATGCTATCTAGACTGCCATGCCAAGAGGGTAAATTTAAGAAAGAATTTCCTGGCTTTGGAGTCCATAAGTCTACTCAGTAAAATTTTTTTTTTAAATTTTATTTTTTTTGTGTGTGGTTTGATGTCTCTTCAGTTCTTCCAGCCCTTTTAGAAAATTTCATAAAAGCATATAAAACTGATGAAAACCCAGTCACATGGGTAAAGGCAAATATATTAACCAGTGAACATACTTAAAGTCTTAAAGCCAAAATTTTTCACCCAGAAGTAACTTCTGTCCTGTATGGTACAAAAAGCGATTCAATACTTGATGTAATAGTGAGGGAGATCAGACTGCTTATCCTTAGTTTTCTAACAATATAAAGCAGTAGTGATCCTGTTTTAGGAATACATACTTCAAATTTCTAAGTTACAAGTCATGAAAAAATGTATAAATACATAAAATGGTAAGATTTTTACAAATTCCTTAGCAAAAAGAGAGGACATTATATTTCTGGTATTACTTCTCAGCCAAGACTCTTAAAGCCCCATTCATTTACCAACAGGCACTTTTATGTCAAAAAACATTTAAACTTCGGTAAAACAGGTAGGGTATACATTTATCCGTCAGCAATCCATGCACCAGACCTCGTTACCACATAAGGTGTTTTGAGAGCATGATTTACTGTTTCATAATATGTTTTAAAGTGACCTTTCTATGTTTTGGCCATAATTTGTAGATACCATAAAGTCTGCAAGCTGGTGACATTTCATTTTGCAATTTTTTAATGTTTCAGCAGACCAAACCAGTTAAAATATTTTAAATGCCATATTTCCAGCTCTGCTCTGATCTAATAAAAAAAATAAATTACAAATGTTGGATCCACTTAAAGTAAGTTTAGTTTACAGTAACTGTGGCTTGAGCTAAATACTGTTTCATGACATCCACACTCTTTATAGAGAGTAGAAGTTTATTTGTTGATTTTTTTTCTTGTCCCTGTCATGGCTGTTGAGATCAGAACAGATGGATGTGCCTGTTTTGTATTCTTGATGCTCTGAATGAGTACATGTGCCAAAAGTCTGCAAAAAGCCAATGCCAGTGCTACCACGCACAGCATAACACACAACAAAAGGTAAAGAAAACTTTTTAACCAAATCAGATTTTTTTAAAATTTTAAGCAATTTAAGTTCATGGAAAATGAATGAAGAATAAACTCAATCGTTTTCTCATTTCTGTGTCTGATTTTGATGTTCTCAGCATGTTGTTCTGTTTGAAACAGGTTGAATACAAGGTAATTGTCAAGGAAGTGCACTGTCCAGAGCACCCACTGGGACAACAGACCACTTCATCAGAGTTGGAAAAAAAAAATTAAAAAAATCCTCTTTTGAGATGGCACTTCGTGACCTGTGAATTATGCCTGAGACACCTACAGTGCTAAAAAATGACAGTGTTTCAGAGAAGAAATAGGCTTCCTAAATATGACAGAAGTCTGCAAAACAAAATGGTTTGAATGGTGTTAACGTTACTACAGTACTCTGGTAGCTTTGGCCCATCTTTTAAGGCACACTAGCAATGATCCAGCCAGAAGTAGCTGAGAGGAGAATAAAACAAGCCATCAGAAACACTCGCATTTCTTTAGACAGCAGAAAATTCTTCTGTGATTTGCTCTTTGAGACTACTGTAATGCAAAATTGTGTCCAATTTGTTTAAAATAGAAATATTTGAACAAATACAAACGTGCAATATTGTATTTCCATAGTATTTTACAATCAATATGACACATCTTCTCTAATAGAGAGGAAAACAGAATAAATAAATGAACATGAAACCCTTATACTAAGATTTTCATAGCCTCGTAGAAGTGCTCTTCAACACTCTCGATTATAGATGGGCGATTCAGATTCTTTAAAGTGCCTTACTGAGGCCATCTGATAAAACTGTTCTGGCCAAAAGAACAATTCTAGACAACTTATAACACATATATGCTGAACCTGAAACCAAGACATGAATTTTCACTGGCTTTGAGAAAATTTTATCACATCTTCCTTAAATGATTTTTTCAAACAGAAGGACCTAAAATCACAAATGTGTCTGTACAACACTGTATAATGACTCTCATAATTACAAGCAATTTCTAAATATTTTTTCATTATTAATAATGTTACTAAATGTAATAAAAAAACAAGTGTCAGAACAATTCCTGTATAGCGGTAAACAAGCTCATAGCAAAGATTAATGTCACAAGTATTTCACTTCACAGTATTTCAGGAATACAATAAATTTAGTCTAGGCGTACTGCAAAAACAAATACAAGAGAATAGCAAAATCCCAGAAGCCTTTGGTGTACAAGTCCCCTAAATTATCACAAGAGCTCATTGGAATCACTCTTGGTGTTCTTTCATTTGAGTGTTTGGCAATTGCTGAATCATTAAAGGTGCATCACTCCTATAGCAGATGGAATTACTACTGTTCAAAACCATAAAAAGAGTGGAATGGAATTTACCACAGAGAAAACTGGTGTGATTTTGTAAAATATTCTACTGCTTTCCTCCTTCTGCTTGCAGCTTCATTTCACTAACAGCAACATTAGTAGAATCTTCCTTGGTGGCACTTGTATCCAAAGGAACCATCCCTTTCATAAGTGCTAGAAATAAGTCACACAAAAAAAGTAATTAAGCATCTTCAGATACACACATGAAGTCAGTTAGACTCAACGATCTTAGAGGCCTTTTTGAACCTGTGATTCTCTGATTTGGTTGATTGACCATTAATGTTTATTTAAAACATGTGTTTCAATAAATGATATTATAATTCATTCAGCAAGTAATATGGTGTTAATAAATAATGAATATTCGTAAGGCTATGAATTGAGAAACTGACTTATTTTTCTAGAGAAATAGATTTTAATACTCTATAACACAGGCATAGCAAGAGCTTTCTTATACACAAGAAATGTAGACTGCATTTAAAAACATTTGATTATTTCACTAAGATGCATTTTCCATTTATTTTTCCAGAATTTTTGTTTAAATAAGATAAGACCAACCTCTCAAAAATTTTGTGAAAGAATATCTTTACCAACAGCGTGGACTAAAGTCACCAAGTGACACTGAACAGGTGCTCATACGATGTCATGCTGCGTATATACCTTCACAGCAGGGTACATATATTGTACTTATTTCTAAATACATTATATAGCATTAAAATCCAGACAATATGAATTGACAAAACATCTTATGATAAAATGCTGAAGAAAAAAAATCAAAATATCCAAACATTTAGCAAAAGGCAGAAATTAAGGGAAGGAAAGTGGCTACCAGCTTATACAGCATACTCTTCTCCTAATGGCCTTCCTTGTATCACAAGCATGTAAGAAAAGTGGTCCTACTGAATGTCCAGAGTGACATTCTTAAAAAGCCCGTAAAATTGTAGCAGTACATAACCAAAAGTTATTTAATAAGGAGAAAGACTTCACAGTTTGGTTAGAAGGGTTTTCACTTTCAGAAGAATGAAATCACTGTGTTTGGGACATTGGTGTAATAGTGAGTTCTAAGTTTTCAGCATAAAGTTATCAGAATTGGTCCAAAGCTCTGCTACTGTATGCTATGTCAGTGGTACCTCCTGTGGACAGTATTCAAAGTAAGGTGAAAAATCGTAAAGAAAGTTCATTGCTTAACTAACTCAATTTGGATTTTTCTAAGTGATGATGTCAAGTTTCCAGTCATTCCAGGTTCTTATGCTTAAGCAGCCCCAGGTTTTGTTCTAGAAGGGTGTCCCATGGCATAGTGATGTTGCAATGTCTTTTTACTTCTAAGTACACTACATTATTTATAACTGCTAATATAAACAGTCTTAAGAACTTACGAAAAAGTGTACATAGAGGGATAAAGAAAGGCATCAGCAATACAATGCAAGAGTTAATTGTTATGACAACGAAGCCTACATTCAGGACAACTTGGTTTTATTCAGCTGTGGTATCAGTCACACTACATACCATGTTGACACAAGAATGGTGTCTATCACAGCTTATGAAGCCCTGGAACATAAATTCCCAACAACAATAGAAAGCCTCTAAGACATATGGTTTCTGGGAAGCCATCCAGGTTAAAACCTCAAAGTGATGAAATGTGCAAAGAGAAAGGCAGGACTCAATTCACAAAGCTAATGCAAAGCACGTGTAACTCTAGGGACTTTCGTACTCAAGATTTCAGGAAAATACAGTGGCCATTAAAAACAATTTCTGAGGATTATTCTTTAGATAACAACTACTAGTGACTTTTTGGACCAATCGTTTTGATCTGATAATAATATAAACTGCAAACCACGTCTAGTGAATGTTTCCTTGAATAAATTATTTTCTCATTTAAACTTCTTCATTTCTAAGAAAATGGGTATAGAAATAAAAGCACATTCCTTCAACATATTTTAAAATACGTTTGTAATGGAAAAGCTGTTATAATTGCAGCAATTATACCAGAAACAAAACAGAATGTTGATGTTAATTACTTTCCTTTTAACTGCTTGCTGCATTGGCAACTTTTTAGTAAATATACATATGGAAACAGATTGTTGTTCCCTTATTTATTTTCCCATACTATTTGTCCTTCTTTCTTCAACCAATTTTAACTTAAATCCCACAATGTCCCTCACAGATAAATTCAATTATATCAAATGAGTCTGCTCTCCTTCCTGGTGCTCTCTACAAGTCATAGGAGACCCACATTGGGAAGGAAGATTCTAGTACTAGTTATTGACTCTACAGTCTGTAAGTCATGAACTGAAGAGAGATGGAATGGGGAAACATAAATCACAAAGGCTTGCAAATGGCTCCAAAAGGTAAATGAAAGGAAAAAAAATCCATTCTTCTATTTCTGAAGAAGTAATAGTAAAGGAAACAATTAATCACAAAAAATAGATGATGACACATACAGGAAGATTTATTAAAAGTTACAGTAGGTTTGGGAGCAAAGATGTCAAATTATACTTCTCTGTCAAAGTCTCAAATGATAATTAATTAATATCATTACTGAAATTAAAAGTTTATGGTGTTTATGTGACTATCATGACTGAAGTAGCTGGCTTTTCATTTGCCACTCACTGGAAAATCTCCTTAATGCTAATATTACTACAGAATTTTCACTGTCCTCAAGAACTATACCAACAACTTCAAAATACACATGACCAGTGGAAATCAGTTTCAGCATAAAGTGACAATCAGTCACAAACCAAAGTCTGTGGAGTAATCCACGTATCTGAGTGCCATAAGCACTAAGTAGTGAATTGAATCACTACTGTCCTATGTTAATAACTTATTGTTTTATCTCCAAAAAGTGTAGTACTTAGTGCTGGTAAAAAACAGTTGAATCAGAAAATAAATATGAAGAACTGTTTCTTCAGATTGGTATTCAGATCATATGGATCCTATTTCTCTTAAAACTGCCTAAAATTTATTAAAAAGTACTAAAGCAACAAAGTCCTAGCTTGTTTAGTTTGGGATAAGCAGTAAACAGACATTGTAATATTTTAGGAACATTTATGCTGCATTTTTAAATTTCAGTAAATTTTTGCAGTGAATCACTTTTGGAATTCTTGAGATTGGAAGAGACTTCTGGAGGCCATCTAGCTGAACATACTGTGAGGCATGGGTTACTTCTTTTCTATACCCAAAACAGGCTCAGCTGTACTTTGATTTGCGAGACTTTGACAGGGATGAGGTTTGGGAAAATGGAAAAATCAACTCTGAGTCAAGGTAAAGTGTTCCTAAAGTACAGATGATGTGGAGGTATTTGCTTCTATGCTTTATTCCTACTGTTGTTATTCAGTATGCTCTGCAAAAAGATACTAACCACAACCCATAGATTCTGAAAGGAAGAGAAACTAATTACCTTTAACCTCATCAGATCAGCTCAGGACTTACTGGTGAGCAGTAATGTACCACAGCACTCATTCTAAGATGCAACGCTTTCAAAGTGTAATGAAGCCTGAAATACAACTTACCATTACATAGAGTGCAACTTTCTGAATAGGTTCCCAGTACACAAACTGGTTATATTGAAAAGAAACTGAAGATGATACCCTTCTGAAGAAAAGTATTTTAATATCCATATACGGATATGCCCAAAAAAACCCCCTTAAAAACCTGGGGCTTAAGTTACTTTTGACACTCATGCAAAGATGTGCCTATGTACCTGATAAGACCTAATATGTCCTATGTTTTACTGAGCATTTCCCAGCTGGATCAGAGATCCCATGACTTTGCATGAACACAAGTTGTATGCGCACAAGGGGGTAGAAAAATCAGTTAAAAAACACTATTGAAGTAGAATAAGTGAATTTCAACTTTCACTGCGAAAATGCTACAGAAGCATGAGACTAACTGGTGCATGTGAAAGATCTTGGAAAGAATCCATGTTTGAGGACATCTCTCTGGTCCCTCAGAACATACAGAGAACATACCTTACCCAGGTATGACTCGTTATGCAGAGATTCAGAATTCAAGGGCAGCCCTTTTCTTTGGCATAGGTTTGGTTGACAAACAGAATATATTGGATGTCTCAGTCAAAAAAACCCAAACAACTATCTGTGGGATGTAATGAAGTACTTTCTAGGCAAAGACATTCATCCAATATCTAAAACTAACACAGAAGGATACCTAAGATGGTTCTAGCACTTCTTTTTTGAAAAGTAGTGTCCTACTCTTTCAAGTAGAAAAAAATTTTAGATGAAAAGAGTATGTTACCTGTAGATTTTTTTGGCGAAATAATACTTACAACCTGAATTTGAGAGCAGCGAGCTACACAGAAAGCTGTTTTGAGTTCGCCAACTAGAATAGTGAGCAGCTGCTTCCGTATCAGAAATTTCAGCATCCATTTGCACATCCTATAGGAGCCAAATAAAAATAATTTTATCTATTCCTATCAAGCAGCTGTAAACTTTAACAAAAAGCATACAGTAGCACACATATAGGCACATGCTGTGATTTCACACATGCTGGAAAAGACTAATTTGAATTCTCTGAATTCTCAGTATTTCAGTTAGGTACAAATTAATTTGCTTATGAGTTTTATCCCCACTTCATCACTATAAAAGGTCTGCAAAAACCTTCTTAGCCTTGAGAAAAGCACTGGCAGCATTGCAAGTCTTTGCCACTACAGTAAATTGTAAAAATATTCTTTCTTGTTCACATCACATCCACAGTTCAGGACATGTCATATCAGCAGGGCAGACATCAGTGAATGATGACTTCCTCATCAATGAATGGTTCATATTAATTCACTGAAGTTCCAAAAGTAGTAATAAATTTATTTTCCCTGCCACTGAGGAAACTTAAAGTTCACTGATTTCTCATATCAAAATACCTAAAGGTGCTTTTGAATTTTTTTGCTAAATGATTAAGTAAAGTCTGAAGTAGAATGTTACTATTTATGGCTAAATCCATACAGCATAGCTTCTTGGTGAAGAAAGTCATTTGGTCTATAAGCTAAAAAGAGAAGATAAATTTAAAAAGGTCATTTAAACAAAAATCCCTGAAAAATCTCTATTAGCTCTGCAGCAAGTAGTCCCCAGTTACAATACCATCCAAAATAAGATTAAAAGCTTGGCTTGGTATCCAAATTACTCAATTTCTTGAAATGAGAAGAGGTAATAATGAACAAATACATCAGTTCATAAAACACACAAGTTTACTGCTGAATTCTTATCATAAACAGCCTCAGGGAATTGTTTTAAAACATCTTGCAATTTATCATTCATGCTGATACTAAGATTTGAAAACTAAACAGAAAACAAAATAAAATTCTACATTAATTTAGAGATACAATGAGCTTTTGTTCCATCACTGAAGAAGGATTTACTCCTATTAAGACTAATGGGAATTATACATATTAATCCCCTTATGTACTGATGAGAGACTTAATACCTAAAGTGTTCATAGCACAGTAACAACTTTTAAAGAAAAAAAAAAGTTTTTGTCTTTCCATTCTACTTCCAGAAATGCCTTAGAAGAAGAGCTTTTAAACAAGAAAGATGCTTCTACCAGTAACTGCAATACAAAAGGGCTTTCTCTTTACAGAAATTTTAATTTATAGAATGTGCTTCATTGACAATTACATCTGTATGTTGTGTTTGAGTAGATGGTCAAGTGTCTGTGGCAGGGAAACTCCTAAAATATTTTTATCTCTCCATCATAATATTTATCTCTAGTTTTCCTCTGGCTTTCTGTTTTGATTTGCTTCTGTCGGTATTCTCTTTTAATATGTTATATTTATGGGGTTTTCCCCCCAGTTTAATCTTTATCTACTATAATTTGGCCCTTTCTTAGTTGAAAAACAAGATTGTTGTACCTGATGGTATTCTGCCAGCCTCTGGCTTACTTTTATTACTGGAAATCTTCCATTTTAACACATACAAATAGAAATTACAATTTTTCTGGGCTTCTAAGCAACAGGTATTTTAAAGCCATCTGACAAGACTACTGAAGAGTAAGAATATTGAGTGGAGACAAAAGAAATTATAAGAAAGGAAGAAAAAATCCTCTTTTAGAAGAATATTCAACTTTGGTTTAATTTTTCCTCCTTAAAACAAAAAAAGGCTGGGACACAAGATAATGCCTGTCTGAGATCAATGTTGGCAAACAAGCTGAAACAAGTATATTATAAGAAAGGCTAGAAAGATAAACATAACAGAGGAGAAAGATTAATTCCACATGTAATTTTATCTAAAATGATCGATGTAAAAAATTTTATAACAACCATGCATTTCCTTATCACCTATCAAATATCTGTCTATTTTGTATAGCAGGGGCACTGTTTACAGAGCAAGAACCAAAAATATCAGGAAGAATCAACTTTGATGTCCTCAAACCTACACTCTTCCAGCAATCAATTTTAGACTCCCAACTGACAAACAGTAAAATAAAAAAGGAAAAAACAAAAAACAATGCATGTGAGTTAGTTCCAAAGGAGGGTAAGAAAGGCAAGCATTAAAAAGGTTTTTTTTAATCTAAGCTAGCCTGATCACTGAAATCAGATTAGCACCCGTCTGTTACTTGGTTTTGAACATTCTGTTCTATTTGCAACAGCCGTGACAGCAAAGAGTACTGTATGTCATGCAAAAACCCAATTAGGCCTGACTAAATGGAAGCCATTAAATGCTCTCGGTTGTCTAAAGAAAGAGAATTGTTTTGGAATCAGCTTTGTACTGGATTCTGATTATTGAGTTCAAATCACACAAGCTCAGTAAGTTCAGTCAGCTTAGTGCAATGTTATGTTCTACCGTCAGCTGATTGCATTCCACTTAGCTTTTCAATGTTGTCCAAATTTCAATAGCTCCTAATTTAGTAAGGCTTGTGTGGAGGGAAGAGAAATTCAAGAAACTGAAGATTATCATCAGCAACAGACTGAACGTGCCTGTTTCCTTCTTTCAATTCTTTCTTACAGAAGAGCAAGATGGCTTTTTCAAGTAACTTAATACCTTCTTACTACAGCAACTTACTAAGTTAAAATATTCTGTATTTATTTTACCTTTTCCACTTTTTAAAAGTCATACTGGTAAGTATGACCTCATTTCCCAGAAGGAAGATGGCTACAGATGAGTTGGGAAACACAAACATCTTTTTGATAGAGTGTGTGATCCTTGATTTGAGCTCAACTGCTTAGAGACACAGGTATGATACACTGCCAAAGAAACTGATTTGATTGAGATATGTAGCAGAAATACCAGTATGATTCTTCAGGTCTCATCACTTATTTCAATCACTTCCATAAGAAACTGTAGTTCTGCTGAAGTAAGCTGCTACCAAAATGACAGTGATATGACAATGAACAAGCTAATAAGGGAAAGAAAGCATGTTAACAATTGGAAAGTTGAACTTATTATAGGCAAAGTTTCTAAACAAGAGCACTGGATTTGTATTGCAAGGAGTTAGTTATTCATGCTTAGCACTGCTATGAATCCAGTGAGTGACCTTTAGCAAATCACTTCTCTTCTGTTTGCCTGGATTTCATTTATGTATGAAAGAGATATTGTACAGAATCGTTTGTAAAGAATGTAAATATCAACTACTGAAAAATTACTACATGAGATTTATAAATTAGTCAACCTTTTCACAGAGGAAACAGGTTTCTATATCTTTTACTTGAAAGGACAAGAGAAAATTGAACTAAACAATTAAAAAGTTGCTGTAGACAGCAATTTGACAAAGCAGGTAAATATTTTAGAGTAGTAAGACACTGTAAGACACCTTTCTGTGAAATTTGAAAGATTTTTGGAAAGTATCCATGGCACTTACAATGAACGCAACCCTTAATTCATCAGATTTCATGCCATGACAATATACCTGCCATGCCATCAGCCATGGCAGCTATATGAAACAGAAACATTCATGCGTGATTTTAGTCTGCATCTGTACTGGGAGTCAATAAGGTACGGTTTTGTTAAAGTAATTGGGACACAAAAGTAGAGTACACACACACACCTTGACTTGCCCGACTCTTTGCTTTGAATCTTCCAGCTGCTGCTGTAAAGAAGTCACTATGTCTTTATACTTCATATACCTTTCCTCAATCATCTCCCTTCGGCAATAGGACTCCTAGAAATGCATTGAAAGATTTAGATGATTTCATAAAGTGAAAAGAAGTTAGAAACTCTGACTATTGTAAACACAGGTATCATCAAGGACTTTTACCACAGCAAGAACAAATTAAGTAGTAACTTTCAGAGGCTGAACTACAGGGGCCATGTAAAAGCATAATGCACTGTACAGAAAAATAATGTTAAAACGAATTGTAGATTAAAATGGAAATGGCCTTATTCTTAACTGGTGAATGATTTCTTGTAACCCTTTCTGAACTTCAGCAATATCATACCTTCTAGCAAAGAAATTCTGTAATGGTGAAATATTAATTACAATACTGCAGAAACAAGCACTTGAAGAAAAAAGGGTTCTAAGGATATGGACAAACCAGTATTTTCAATATGAAAACATAATGTTTCTCACTGAACTAGCTAATGATTCACTTGAATTAACAAACCTCCTAGATGACCTGAGATGTTTATCAAAACTTACTTCCTCTTTCCTTCTCCCTTCCTATGAAGACAATAAGGGAAGAAGTTGCTAGCAGTGGAAAACAATGAACAGCTTTGAAATACTTCACTCATGCATACCACTTGAGAGTGGTATGTTATTTGCAAATAGAAACAGTAATGAAGCTCCAAACTGACATCCTTCACAAAGCTAAGGCATAATGCTTAGCTCTCTTGCATAATAAATTATTTCTTAAAGAAAACACTGTGTTGACAGGGACTCATCTTCAGAAAACCATCTTAAAAAAACTAAGCATAATGGAGAAGGACAGAGCCCAGTTTAAATCAAAGACTTTGCATTCCACTCTCACAAATATTGGCTAAGTCATAACTAGAGCAAAACAGAAAATGACAGTGCAATTTCATAGCAGTGTTAAGTGAGAGGGGGCAAATGTGAAGGAGATTGCAGATACCCCACATTCAAGCCTTTGCTTTGCCTGCTCAGAGCGAAATTTTTCCTTTAGCAGAAAGAGAAGGTAAACACAAACCTCTGTCAGAGCAAAAAAGCTCTTCTGGGGATACCTGGAAGATGAAATTAAACCTATACATCTCAACAATATTTTTCATAAAAAACCCAAACTTTTTAACCAGTATTTGCATTACCAAATCTGTTGATGATGATGGCAATAAAATGGTGTACAATTACTAACTGATGACCTCGTGCAGGAACACAATAAACAGTGTTCCAAACAAGTATGTTTTGAAATGTTTATGACTACCAGAGATTAAGAAATTTCGCATAGCAAATAAAATGCAAATCATTACATATTTGTTGATCTGTGGTTTAACATTGATTTAAAATTTATACTGTGCAAGGAAGTTCCAAATTCTTTTTTATTAAACCACTCACTTCATGAATGGGAAGTAACTGTGGTACAGGGATTTAGCCACTTAGCCATTGAAAATCTAATCTGAGGCTTATCACTCTTGACAGTATCTCACCACTACTGTCAATATGTCCTACTGTGTCCAAACACACCTTGATTAGATAGTGGTGCTGAGGAAATAAGTGAAAAGTATTGTCATTATGTCAAAACAAAACAAAAAGTTGTAAAGATCATCTATCTTCACTCGTTAAGTTAAATACTGAAACTACTTCCATAACTTATTTAATTATAAAATTTTCATTTTTTAACACGTAATATCAGAATTTACCACTCAATAAAAATATTCTGAAATGGTAATTAACACATGACCTGCTACACCCAGTTATCAATGTTTGCTCACATTACGGAGCAGTGTTAATAATTAGTACTAAATTTATAACCTAAAAAAAAATCCATATAAACATGAAAGCCAATTTCAGTATGTTTCTGTCTATATAATACATACATATGCACTGTAAATATCTTATTAAACAACTTATCTGTACATTCATAGAGAATATTAATTAACCAAAATATTTTAGAGGTACTGAGAGAGTCAAATGAAATCTTTCTCACTCCAGCATCTTTGCAATCTTCTAACAGGCTCAGTTTCTCAGGCACAGACTCCAGGTGGTCTAAAGCTACTCGAGTACTCTAAAGAACAGAACACAAGTTAAAAC
The DNA here is from genome assembly GCA_013398115.1 of Falcunculus frontatus. Classification (NCBI taxonomy): domain Eukaryota; kingdom Metazoa; phylum Chordata; class Aves; order Passeriformes; genus Falcunculus; species Falcunculus frontatus. The sequence continues at coordinate 46,812 of VZRV01009873.1, forward strand.
ATTAAAAATTAATAAATTCTTTCAGCCATCTCACACATTAAAAACCCCAGCCTTATTAGCATACTAGCTTAAGCTTCCTTAGTTATGGTGTTGCTGTGCCCTAAAGCTCGATCCCACGTAGCTGTGGGAGTCACTGAAGCAGCCATGTCAGAGGCTCCAGCCAGCCAGACCTGCTGATGGGAGATGGAGCTCTCCAGGTCAGAGGCTGCCAGGAGTGCCTGATGCCTCTTCACAAGGCTGGGGCTGATAGTTCTTTTGCAGAAGGTGAACTGTGCTTGAGGAGTTGGTCGCCAGATGAAGGAGCTACAGGAGGAAATGAACAGGCTACATAGTGTTTGAGCAAACAAGCACAAGAGAGACTGATTATTTGCAGAGTCTCACAGCCTCAAGACTGTCAGGAGTCATGAACCTCCACTGTAGTGGAGAAGCAAATGGACTCAGAACCCTGTAGGGTAATTAGTCAAATGACTGCTAGCCAAGGGTCTGTTTAAAGACGAAGGCTAGAAGCAGGTCACGGCATTTCCTAGGAGGAAGGTTCCTCCACCTTCTCAGAATTTGACAGGTAGGACTGGCACCTTCTACAATACATGTGAGGCTCTGGAACTAGAGGGCCAGACAACTGATGAGGCAGGTGAAGGTCTTTCTGGGATAGTGAGGCCTCCTAAAACAATAGCACCTGTACTCTGCACCAAGACCTCCTCTGTTAACAAGAAAACGAAGGGTAGTCGTAACAGGAAGCACAATTCTAAGGCGAATGGAGGGTCCGATATGCAGACTGGACCCAGCTCACAGGGAAGTCTGCTGTCTCCAGGGGCTAGAATAAGGGACATTACTGACATGGGAAGACTATAGAGATGCTGCTTGTCACTGTAGGTAGACAGTTCATGCGGCCAAAGCTCTATTGGAGTTGAAGCTGGCCAGAAATGTGGAGGACAATTAGAAGAGTTTTTTCAAATATATTAATGGCAATAGGCCGTGTAAAAAAACTCTCTGTCCCTTATAGGATGAGGATGGTTGCTTCACAAACAGGGACAGAGACAAGGCAATGGCATTAAATGCATTCTTTGCCTCTGTCTTGAACATGGATGATGGACCAAGGGGATTACAGTGCCCTGAGCAGGACGACCATGACTGTGAGGATGATCAATTCCCAGCCGGCCCTGAACTTGTGTGGGATTTGCTGCTCCAGCTGTATTCCTATAAATCTACGGAGCCTGAAGGGATTTATCCAAGACTTCTCAAAGAGCCAGCTGATGTCATCACAAAACCTCTCTTGATGTTTTTTGAGTGGTCTTGGAATCTGGAGAGGTTCCACCTCACCGGAAGCTGGAGAACCTTGTCACAATTTTAAAGAAAGGCAAGAAGGAGGACCCCAGGAACAATAGGACTGTCAGTTTCACTTTAGTGCCTGGCAAAGTTATGGAGAAGATTATGCTGGGAGGTATTGAAAAACACCTGAAAGACAACATAATCATTGGTCACAGCCATCCTGATTTCATGATAGGGAAGTTCTGTTATTATCAAACCTGATTTCCTTTTATGACCCCCTTGAGTCCTGCGAGCAGTTTTGGTCACCATGCTATAAGAAATATATTAGAGAGCATCCAGAAGAGGGGAATGAAGATGGTGAAGGGCCTTGAGGGGAAGCTATATGAGGAGTGACTCAAGTCACTTGGTTTGTTCAGCCTGGAGGAACCTGAGTGGAGTCCGCATTGCAGGCTGCAACTTCCTCATGAGGGGAAGAGGAGGGGCAGGCACTGATCTCTTCCCTCTGATGACCAGAGACAGGACCCAAGGGAATGGCCTGAAGTTGTGTCAGGGGGGGGTTAGGTTGGATATTAGGAAAAGGTTCTTCACTCAGAGGGTGGCTGGGCACTGGAACAGGCTCCCCAGGGAAAGTGGTCACAGCCCCAAGCCTGACAGAGTTCTAGAAGAGTTTGGACAATGCTCTTGGGCACACGGTGTGACTCTTGGGGAATGATGCTGTGCAGGGCCAGGAATAAGATTCGATGATCCTTGTGGGTACCTTCCAACTCAGCATAATTCTGTGATTCTATGGTTTATTTTTTTAAGAAATAAAAATATATGCAATGAGCACTGAGCTAAATATAGAACAATCAAATTTCCATTTTTAGATTAGACAAATGGTATGTACTACTGAAAAATGAATTACCGCTCCAGGGAGAGTTAGGGTTGGACTCAACAATAAGATTTCACATTCACACCCATCACACAAAAAATGTAGTCTATTGCAAGCTGCAAAGAACTGAAGAAAATAAATATCATGGTTTTGGTTTTGTGTGCAGATGAAGTTAGTTGGTCATGCACAAAGAACAGTCACGTCCCACAGGCCAGATGCCTCTGCAGCTTCTCAAAGTCTGCCCTTCTATTATTTGCTGAAGAGCAAGGAAAACCAGTACTGTTTGTACTTTCTGAACAACAGCTAGTATTTCCTCCACAATTCTAAAAATCATACTTCTTTGGATAAGGCTCTGCTAGTCTGGTATTCAATCTACCAATAATGGGCCTCATTAAGCATATTACTGCCTTGGTACTTTAAAGCAAAATCTAAAAAATAAATAAAATTCATCAATCCTGAAATCAAATATCATTACATTGTAAAGCCTATGCAAACCAAGTTAACTTGCCCGTAACTGCAAAAGCTCTGTTGCTAGTCCTGGAAAGTCTCAATCTGACCAAAATTCTGAAAAACATTCCATTTAGATCCCAGACTTACGACCTGAAGAGACTAAAAGTTTCACTCACAACAGGATAAGAAAAATCAGTGAGTGCCTCTCAGCACAACTGCAATCAACTTCAAAAAGATGGAGATTGGGAGTGAGGAGTGGAGAATCAGAACTGAACAGGGTAACCTAAATGAAGACACACCATCCATTTAAAAGCAATGATGTCTGCCTTGTTGTTAGTTCCAAACATTCCGCTTTGAAGGTTTTAAGAAATATCCATAACAAACAAAGGTCCAATTTCATAAACAGTGGGATTCATTTGCAGCTAATAAGACTGAACTTGTAGTCAATATTCAGTACCAATAAACTAAATTAGGCAGAGGATGTGAAACTCGTTCTTCTGTTTCTGCAATTATATGTATGCAAAAATATGTATATAGAAATATTTCTCTATTTTCTCTAGTTAGGAAAGATTTGTACTAACAGTTAATATGCTGACATTAGGACATATTTCTATAAAACAAGCAAATGGTTAAATCAGTTTTCTGGATATTTGGGGTTTTTTTTTCCTTCTGAGACTAAGGTTTCAAACAATATCGCCCATTTTCTAAGAATACACTTTTACCCTTAGATTGTATGCTAGATAAAACAGGGCTCTCTTATCCCACTGTTACATTCTGCAGCAGGAATGCAAAATGCAGTAGGAAGGAAATATTTGAGAACTCCCAAATCTGGCCCTTTTTTCCCTGGATAATTTCTATTCTTCACACTATGCAGAAGAGAACAAGAACACACTGCAGTCAAATGTGCTAGAACAATAACAACTCCATTATCACAGGGAAAGAATTATTCAAGAGGGCTGGATGAATTGTTGCTTTAAGAACAATAGGAAGAATAAACCACCTACAAAATGGGGTAAAAGGACTGATCAGCAAGTAAGGACATCTTAGATTTTAAGAAGTACAGGAAGAACTGTCCAAAGTGAAACAGAGTAAAAGAAAGATTTGTTAGTCACTTAGCAAGGACAGGTAAATAGAAATGAGACAGGAAAAATAATGTGGAGATCATTTAGCTAAGAACACAAACCAGAAAGAGCAGTTTTGCTTTTCTTTAATACTAACATATTAATTCAGTTAGATTGTTAAAAATTTGCAGGAACTATACAAGACTAACGATATGAATTATGCCTGAAATATAGGTATATCACTTCCTGAAATGGGATGCCCTGAGGATGCTCAGTACAAAAAGGTCCCTAATTGCAACACTGAATACTGCCCATGGAAAAGGCCTGAACGGACAGAAAAGTGCACACTTGTGCTGACTTGCAGTGAATAAAGAAGGGCAAACCAATTTTGTAAAACTCAGATTTAGAATTAATAAAGGTTATTTCTTCCAGCAAGAAAACAGCACTTTTTTTCTTTCTCACCTGGTGCATGAGAAAGGAAGTTCAGTGATTTTCACACTTAGCTAGCCATGTTTGGACCAAAACTACAATCCATGGTATTATCTTTATTAGAAGTCTCATATTTTAGTGTGTAACTTAATTTGCAATCTGGGTTTTTTTACTTGCAAAATTCACCTAACATTTAACAAGGATTTTCTGCAACATATGGTTCTTTACCAGAAAATTATTATGGAATTTGCAGTTATATATGTTAATAATTAATGTATAAAATGGATTCTTTTTCATATTTCTGGATGCAATCAGGCAAGAGACCTACATGTTGCATTTAAAGTGTTTTTCACAGACAATAGTGTAGAAATGTTTATATAGATACAAAATAGCTTCTTTTTTTTCTTTTAATTTTTCAAGTGCCACTGTACATCCCCACTTGACAATTGCCTAGAGGTATCTATCAATCTCTAATGTTCCCTCTCATAAGAATCAACCACTTCACTTTTACCACAGTAAGGCAGTATTCATTCACATTTTGTGCTTCTTTTACAATAGCCATATGTTCATCAAAGCATAGATACTCCACACCACTTTTGAATGATGAGATGTAATGTTTGCTGCTTCTTCACAAAGTAGCCCCTGGCATCGGTCTGTATTTGTATTTCTACGTTGAGACAACAGACCCTGAGGAATCCAACCTGAACTATATGTGAAAAAACCCCCTGAATCCTAATGTTCAGCAGTCATTCTACTATGACACAGATCTGATAGAAAACAAATCCACAAAATTTTTTACTTTGAACACCAACAACTCCCCTACCCACTTAGAAATAAAATGCTTCCTCACAGGAAATAACCCCAAAATTGCAATGCCCTTCAATCTCTCTTCTTGGTCCAGCATCAAATTAAACTATAAATATTTTAAGCTTATGGTATATATTACCTCACATTTTGCTAAACTATTTTACTTACGAACTGCAGAAAAATCTAAATCTGAGATGTTACATAGAGTTGAAATAAAGTTTTCTGGGACACAGGACAGACTTAGTGGAGTAGCTCCTCATCATGCTATACTGTACATCCAATTTACAGTAATTTCTTTTTCAGCTATTAAGATTTTTGCTGTCCTCCCCACCCTGTTTTACTACAGACGACTTGTGATCTGTTCTCATCAAAAAAGGAACTCAGACCCTAGGTGTAAGCCCATGCCTTAAGCCATCCCAATTTTCAATTCCTTCTCTAGTTTCAATGCCAAGCCCACATGTCAACACTGTCTGTAAATGGATATAAGGAAGATGTTAATCGTCTGTTCTTCCAAAGTGTCTCCTAAATATAGCCCCTCTATTTCATGCACTTCTCATAGGGGAAAAAAAATAAATTAGCTGTGTCTCTGCTAGTCCTTATTAGCTACATTATTAAATATAATCCTGAAAGCAGAAGACCAGCCTTTGGGTTAGATGCCTACTCAGTCCTTGGGTTTTTGGTTCTGTTGAGAATCATGTGGATAAAGAATGGTATAGGCTACTTGGATTTCTGAAAGGTGTTTTAGATTGCTAAAGTTTAAATTTAACTCCACACTCAAAGTGATGGGCTCTAAGGTAACCATTACTACTCAGGAAGCAGATCATGGGGTAATGATACACATTATCAAGAACCTGCTAGCGCTGTTCAGTATCAATCAGAAAAGCAAAATCAACACTCAATATAATCAGGAAAGGATAAAAAAGCCAGGGAACATGGAACAGAAGGGAAATAGGGAAAGGTCAGAGAAGTCCAACAAGAATTTTTAAAGCCATTGAGTCCTGTTCCCAGGTGAGAAGTTATTAAATAAAATAAAGAACAGGACTCTTCAGCCAGGAAGAGAGATGCCTGAGGGGAGTAATGACTAATTTGCATAAAATCAGAAGTCACATAAAGATAGAAAATTTTATATGGCTTTAAGCAGAAAACTGGGCAAATTCATGAATGAGAAAGACCATGGAATGGTTCCAAATTCACAGAAACTACATCTAAGTCTGCAAGCCTTTGAGCTTTGGATGGCTGGAATCTGAATGAGTGAATGGGAAACAAAAATATATGTCAGTCCTGTTCATACAGTCTTCCCTAAGCATTTTATTTTGGCCATTGTTGTGATGTCTATAGCTGGGGTAGATTGACCTTTGGTCTCGACCAGAATGGTTCCTTTCTTATTCTAAAATTCTCACAGTCTTCTGAGCAGTTTGTGGAGAGACTTGAATAGGATAACTCCCATGCTAACATTTCCAGGGACAGAAATGTGTCCATAAAAAAAATGAAAAGAATGGTAGTGATGTGCAACCAAAAACAGAAAAAGAGAAAAAGCCAAGTTTGTTGTTAGGGGAGATTCAATAAGGAAGGTGGCAACAAAAGAATACTTTGAAGAATGTGAGTGAAAGGTGATGAAAGACTTTTAGCTGGCCCACTGAATTGGTCTGGTAATTAATGAAAAGCACAGAAAGCTCAAGATGGTTCAAATGCCATACTTGTATCATTAATGACTACACTCTATTCTATTAAAAAGATAGATTTAGCCACACAGATAAAATGTGAAAAAGGATGTTGGAAGCACCTGATACAGAGGGCAATTAACTACTGTTAAATTTTTTCCCAGAAATCAGGAAGCTGTATGCCATAATGCATTACAAATAATCCTAAAGAGAGCAATCACAGCTGTCTGCTTATGTATAACAACCAACAGCAGGTACTGACCCAGTGCACCGATGGTACTGATAAGAGGAAGAAATGCCCGTTGTACTGACTAAGGCAGTATTAACGGCATTTTACTTAACAGCAGTTCTCATCAACAGACTGAGTGCTACTAATCTTTCTGTTTTTAAAATAAAGACTATTTACTTTAAAAAGGGGCGTTCTATGTTTTCACAGAGAATGACAAAACAAATTACTTATTTTCCATTACTTAATACAAACACTTTGATGTTTAAACTGCACGTGAACAGTTAATCCTCCTATATTGATGTGTTCTTGGTAATAGACGGTTTCACATTGTCTCAAGGGACAGATCTAAATCAAAATCAGACACATTTTATTTTTAGTCTCAAAGCTGCAATGCTAAATGCAAATAAATCAAAGCAGATTTGTATACAGTACTCCTGAAGTTTGCCTTTATAGTTGATATATTGAAAACACATAAACATAAACCAGAAACCAAACTTCATTGACTTTCAAGTACAGTGCTCCTTTCTTTTCTGAGGTAGGTAAAAACAAATGGCTATCTGTATTGCACAGATATTTTTTTTAACATCAGAGTTGACTTAAGTACCAGTTAGCTAATCCCCAAAGAATAACCATAAAAAGATTAAATGCAACATCATTTTAACTGACTGCAATGCATGTCAGCAGGCAGTTACTCACAATTGAAAGATATAATGTTAGAGGTGATCTAAAATGACTTATTTTTAAATTACCTTAGTGTACTGAATACCTAAATAGCAAGAATAGGATGCACCCAGCATGTTTAAAAGTATCCTTTGCTTTCCCTGTTAAAATCTGTAAAACTATGCACTATCAGCCTCAATCTCCAGCTCTCCACTGATACATCATACACTTTTTTTTTATGGAGGTGGTCTGCTGACTTTTATATGCCAGGCAAACCCCATGATAGCTGGGACATTCTGGGAGTAGTACATCATTTATAGAGAGGGAACTTTCAGAGAAAACAAAAAAAATGTACTTTCTATCTTTATATTCCACGTATATCATGACTCCAACTACAGCACTGTTTTGATGATTTCAGCACATCAAGAAGTCATTACCTATACAAAGGTAGGTAACACATGTAACTTTATCAAGTTACAAAACATGCATGATCAATTGGCTTTTTTTTCTATATTACATTGTTTCATAAAAGTTTCAACAAGTAAGATTTTTTAAATTTTTCATTAAAAATTTAAAGTTCAAAAACTACACTAATGAAAAACAAATGACCTTTGCTAACAAAGCATTGCCAATGTCAAACTACTTGACATTTAGATTCCAGATGTTTTCACATGGGGTAGACCACATTTTAATTAAGGGAACATCATGGATGCTTCCTTTTCTGTTTGCAATGACATGGATTGTCTTTTCTCTCATTCATGAGCACATGACATCCCTGTGCTAACTAGGGGAATTGTTTACATGGGAAAATATTAGGAAAGTATTCTATGAATCTGTAGTTGTTTGATGCATACTAGCAGCTGGAAACATGGAGGAAACTGCTGTCTTTCGGCAAGCCAGCTTTCTGTGAATCATCAGCCAGTGCTCCAGGTACTCTGGGGGTCCATAGCAACAGTTTTTGAGAATCTATTCTTTGTTGTTAGCTTAAATTTTGATCAGAGACATCCAGATATAATTCCTGGAAATTAAAAGAAATATAACACAAGAGGTAGAATGTGTAAAGTGAAGCAGTGTTAGCGGGAACACATTCTTAAAAGGTGTAAAGACTTCCTTGTTGCTCATCTTCAACATTATGGAGCATTGCAGGCTAAAAATCTTTACATGTAATTTATGTTAAAGTTTTGTATGCTAACAGTAGTTCATCAAGCCTTCCAGAAAGCATTACAAAAATTCAATTAACACAGCCTTCATGGGAAAGAAGAAATATCATTCAGTTTTTCAGGTGAGAAAAATTTAAATACAAAGAGAAGTGATTTAAACAAGGATTCATAGCAAATCAGTGTCAGAGTAGGAAAAAAATTAGGTGTTTTCCTTATGGATTTCCCTATTTTAATAAAAAGCTGCACAATAATGAGAGAAAAAAAATTTATGGTGGCATCAACAGGTGTAACTGATGCCTGTGCTCCTACAGTCATAATGAGATCAAATATAAAGCATTTAAATCCAAAATGAAGGACTTAGCAGCACATTAACTTATTTTGTGATACATAAACCAAACCAAAAAAAAAAAATAAAGAAAGCATCTACCTACGTCTTATCAAGTTACATTCTGTGGAAGAACTCAGATACATACTCCACTGATGAAAGGCCAACATAATTCATATAAGAAGCAGCTGAGGGAGCTGGGGTTGTTTATCACGGAGAAAAGGAGACTCAGGGAGGACCTTATCCTGCTTTACAACTGACTGAAAGGAGGCTGCAGCTTGATGGGAGTTGGTCTCTTTTCCCAGGCAACCAGTGTCAGGAGAAGAAGAACTGGTCTCAAGCTGCTCCAGGGAAGGTTCAAGTTGGACAGTAGGAAGAATTTCTTCACTGAAAGGGTTTTTAGGCATTGGAACAGGATGCCCAGGGAGCGGGTGGAGTCACCATCCCTGGAAGTGTTCAAGAAACGACTGGACGTGGCACTTGGTGCTATGGTTTAGTTGACAAGGTGGTGTTCAGTCAAAGGTTGGACATGATGATTTCAGAGGTCTTTCCCAACCTTAATGATTCTATGATTCTCTGATTTCTCAAGAGAATCCTGTGGATGGAACTATAGGATCTCTCTTTAAAATTACATTTACATACATATACCTACAATGTTAAAAAAAAGTGAGAACACTGTATACTACTACTCCTAGTTCAACTGAGATAAATAACTTTAGGTAACTTAAGTCTTTTGCAGTAAGGATTTTTCCTGAGATTTTTACTTTCTCTAATTAAAAACTGAAGGATTTTGGGTTATTAAACTTTGGCAAAAATGTTCAGTATTTGCAACATGTGGACTGCATTTTCATAATTTTGAAAGGAGCTTAGATAGAGAATGTAGAGATTGCACTAGGACCATCGCCAGCAAGTCAAGTGAGGTGATCCCTCTCCTCTTGTCAGCCCACATTTGGAGTGCTGAGTCTAGTTCTGGGTTCTCCAGTACAAGAAAGACATAGAAGAGTCAGTCCGGCAAAGGGCAACAAAATTTTTAAGGGACTGGAGCTTCTCTCCTGTGAGGAAAGGCTGAGAAAGCTGGGATTGTTTAGTGTGGAGAAAAGAAGGCTCTGGGAGGTCTCATCAATGTGCACAAGTATCTGAAGGGAGGGTATAAAGAAGAAGGAGCCAGGCTCTTTTTAGTGCTGCCCAGAGACAAGCAGTGGGCACAAACTGAAACACGGGAGGTTCCGTCTGAACACAGGAAATGCTTTTTCACTCTGAGGGTCAGAAAACTAAAGGTGACTGTATTAGAAAAAAAACCTGGAAGAAAAAGTGAAACCCCAAATAGTAGGGGGCAGAAGATGGATAAGCAGCTGGGTATTAAACAAGAGCAATAGATACGTAGGATGAGAAGACAAGGAAACACATCAAGGAAGAATGGAAGAGAAAGCTGATCATCAGGAGAAAAGAAATAATGGGCTGCCAGCACCCTCAGGAAGCAGAAGTTACTTGGTGGTAATGAGCAGAGGAAGGACTCTGGGAAGCCCAACGAAGGGAAGTGACACACTGGCACACCGATGAAAGGAAAGGAAAGGGCGAGGCAGGCAGGACAGAGGATCTCAAACTGCTCCTCCTCTCCTGGTCATTTTTATAAGATCAAAGAATGGCTGTGTTTTGGAAGGACCAGAAGGCCTTTGATGTAATGGTAGTTTTGGCAAGACACTAAAGAATCAAAGCAAGGGGAAAAGAAAGTATTAACCCTTCAATACAGTATTTCCTCAACATTCATACATGGAAAGTATGAAAATCACTAAATAATCTCAACAGCTAACAGCAAGACTTATTTATTGATGGAAGGCATACTGAGAGAGACCGGGAGAGCAAGCACCTAAAAATGGATTGTGTCAGGCAGTCACATAATCTCTCTGCAAAATACATTTCATATTGTTATGCTTCCAATTCTTCTTTTAAATTGGATGATAAACCAGAAAACTGATGCAGGTTTGAGCCTGCTACTACAGGAGAATAATCTAATAGCTTTTACATTGCTGAGTGGATGCAGACAGAAATTTGTTTTACTGGTATTCAAAACCTTACTTTCATGAACATAAAAATGAGTTACAACAAAATGCATAAATGTTCATACTGACCAGAAAATTCATATTAAATAACAATTTTGCTGAATACTTACAGCATTACTGGAGTCAACCTAGATTTATGGACATTGTAACAAAAAGTTGAATTGTGTCCAGAAAAGTCTGATCCAAGTATTCTAAGAAAGTGGTAACCTCACTTCTGGGTTCTCTACTGAAAGCAACAAGCTGTTTTATTGATCAAAGGATATAGAATGCATATGTTCACTGGAATAATTTCAGGATGTGGTTGATTCCAAACTAAATTTTGCAGTCTTTTATGTCAGACTAGGACTAGTATGGCAGAGGAATATGACTTGCAGCTTATGCTCACAAAGAACAGTATGTAGTTTACAGAAACCCAATAAAATCCCAAGCACGGCATAGTAGCAGTGTGCACCTACAAAATGCGTCCTGACCTCTTTATAAGAAATAAATACACTTTCCATTGTAGCCTCATCTGAGAATACAATGCAGATTTTTTTCCAAAAAATTATACACCTTTCTCTATAAATAATACAGAGCCAAATCTTGTATGTAACAACTAAGCTATACTCAAGAATAAAGTAAATCATCTTATTTAAAGATAAATCATATTCATTCTTTCAAAATGTCAGACTACATACTTGATTACTAAAGTAATCAGGATATTTACTTGTTAATAGCTATGAAATAATTAAATTCACTTTATTAAAGAGCATTAAACCAAATAAAAAAGCCAAACAAAACACATAATCTCTAGATACTCAAAACATCAGTTTTGCCTATACTTGTTACTCCTCTGGAACTTCTCAACAGTTGAAGGATCATTCCAGAAAACATCTCGGTTCTTCAGCTCTTTTTACATCCACTGGTGAGTCTGTCTAATTAACCTTGTTCTTCCTTACCTTCCATCTTGGGCTGCTGTCCTGTACAACTTGCTGGAGCAAGAAGTGCTGTACCTACCTATTGAATCATACAGGAAAATTGATCTGATTGAAAGAAAAAGAGCCAAAATATCCATAAGCTTCTTCTGATGGGCACTACTTGTTCTCAGGCTCCTTAAGGGAGTGATCAGATCATGTGTAATATCTCGAAAGAAGTTCACAATACAGCACTTTCCTCTGGAAACAGGAGTTGGCTAAGGAAGTAGAAGATCCAAGAAACTGTCTGGTACAGTAGACAGGAGATGGAGCTTCCAGCTCAAACAGACTGCTGAGAGGAGAAGGAGCTGACAGCTCAGAGAGAGGCAAGGGACCTCCTTGTTTGCAGCAACTCACAAAATCACACAGTTAGATGAAGCTAGGCCTGGAAGGTTAATTCACCCAGAGCTCTGAACGGAATCTGAAAGGTTCATGTTACATTTCTTTCCCAACTTTTTTCATTATCTAAATTGGCAAGTTCATCACATGGCTACTACAACAATTTTACTGGCAAGTGCAGGAGTTAGAAATGAGTAGATTGTAGAGAAAGAGAGGATAGTGGGATAGTATGATAAACAGGTTATCCTTTTCTTCTACCTGAACAATAACTTAAAAATCTTCCTTTTTAAAGTAGGAGACATTTGGAAGTATAAAAGGGAGAAAAGCTCCAGAAAAAAAAAATAAACATTTGTCACAAAATACGGACTGAATTTGCACAACACTATAGTATTTGCAAGCAACTATCTTCTGCCTGTGTCAAAATAGCTCTGGAAGCAGAAAGGACAAAGAACTTGCAGGCAGTTTAACTCATGGTTCGTGAGAAATGGATGGCAATGGATACATGCCTGACTGGTTGTCATGTAAGCAAACCATGAATAAGAGAAAGTTCTGAACAGAATTAATGTCCTGTCAACACCGGACACTCACACAGCACCATGTGAAGTGCCAGGACACTGAATGTCAGCATTAGCTTCCTGCTTCCACAAGGCAGCTGTTGCAGCACAGCAGTCTGATTTCCAAAGGGCCTTTCATGACTAAATGAAAGCTTTTTCTAACATATTGAATACATCTTAAACATATTTTTGAAATCAGAAACTGTTTTCAGAGATGCAGAGACTAACAGAAAGAATAAAATAATAATTAGCACAGATAAATTTTAAAAATTTATATTTGCAGCATTGATTTTGTCTCAGTAGTGGTTTCTTTAGATGAAATTTTCTGGATTTCTCATGAAAAGAAACTATGCGCCTGATACAAACAATTTGTGATGTCTTATTGGACATTCCTACATGAGAAGAAAGAAGCATGGCTCCAAAGTTATGGGGCAAGCTGAAACTCATTCCACCTGACGGACTAACTAGTTTGGGACATCTGGATAATGCATTCATGGCATGTACAGGCATGAAGTTTTGTTCTTCCAACTTAGAATCATATTAAATTATATTAATTAATGATTAAAATTACATTCCTTTATGCTTTTAGTTGCAGTGTTGATATGGGCAGAAGAACTGATTCTGTCTGCACCTCCCAGACCAAACAACTAAGCACACAGAGCAGTCACTGAAACATTAGATCTATCACATGGACCTCAACCACCAGAAATGTTAGAAAAACAACATCATTGGTATAGATAAAATCTACAACGTTTCTCTTCCCAGGGATGGGATGAGGACTGAACTGTACAGAAAAACTACAACACTGAAATATACTGTATTTCATATAATGAGTACACAAGTACTGTAGTAAAAAGCTACACAGAGAGGGGCAGTGCAAAATTATCACATCTTCTCTTAAAAGTAAAATGACATTTAAAAACCCAAAACTGAAACCTTTAAAAAAATTTTTTTTTTCATAATTCAGACAAATCAACAGCAATGTCACTGTGGTAGGTTTGGAAATTAATTTAAGAAACTTACCATTTCTAAGGCCATAATACGTTCCTAAAAACAAAATACAAGATGCCATTAGAAAGCAAGGAATATAAACACAAAGAATGATAAACAGGATTCATTTTGGGTTTTTGGTGGTCATATGTGTAGTTTTTTGTAAAAATCTCACTGAGCAGGAACTGTTGTATTTAATTGGATGTCTAACCTATTTATCATACTATTCCACTAGGAAATTTGTCCCAAAAATAAGAAACCACCCAGAAACAAGGTAAGAAGGGATTTGAAAAAAATTGCTCCACAATATATTTTTTTCAATTAGTGTATTAGGTTTTCAATATTGTTGATTTTGCTCTTACATATCCCAAAGAATGATTTCTTTTTTTGATCATCTCTGACTGTAAATCTAGCATGTTCTGGAATTCACGTCATCTTAGCATCAGGCTTAGTTTTCTTTTACGCATTTCCTTAGAAAACTAAAAAGTAAATTCCATATCATTATTCTTTCATCCAGAAATAGCTCTGAATAATGTTTTATTAATAACAGGATGACTTTAGTCAAACAAATAAAAAAAACTTGTGTCAGTTTTAATCCAGCACAAAATACAGAGAACCCAGAATTAGCTAATTTATTGTATATATTTTACCATTCTTCTCCCATTGCAAAGTATTTTTAAGAAAAATATGAAGCTAGTAGAATCAAGACAATGTACTCTGGTACTATATCCTGACTAGGTATGGTACTTTAAGTAATTTGACAAAACATATATTTGAGTGTTTAGGTGAGCCCACATTTAGAGTATGTGACCATTACGACATTACAGGACTTCTTACCTTACTCAAATATTACTCAAATTTTTCTCAGGAAAGGTAGTGTATCACATGCTAAAGTGTTTATTTCTTCTTAGAAGCAGGTCTGAGATACAGAGTATTTCTGTACATCAGAACAAACTTAGGACAAAAAATATTATGTTAAAAACTCAAACTTTTATTCTGAGATGTTTGTTCCTCCATAAAATTGCAGTGGCAAACACTCATATTTATTTAAAGATTCTCCAACAAAACACATACTCATTACCATAAAAAAGATGGTATTTACAGATCTCATAAATTTTTGGTGATAATAAACAACAATTCAGATATAAATTTTTTCACTTAAAGAGGACTACTTTGGAAAAAAAGGTCTTTGAGTAGAATGGTTCCAATGATAGAACAAATAGTGTTTCCAAAATGACTCATGCATTAAATAAAGTGCATGGTATAGTTGCCAAACTCTAAAAATATAATAAACTCTTACAATCTCAGCAGACAATTTTCTGAAGACTAGTATCTAATGTATTAGGAAATTTACCATGGATAATCTATACACTACTTGACTGTGAAAGCATGGATATGTGAAGGAAGAAAAAACTGCATCAAGCATTTGAATATAAAAACAGCAGCCAGAGCACTATAACTCACCACAATTCATACACTCAACCAGAACTGCCAGTTAGGGAAAGGAACAAAGCAATTTAATCAGGAACATGACAGTCAGGCAGGCACATATAGCCATACAAGACACTACTATGATGCAACTTCCTGAAGTCTAAAATTACTCCTCATTCAATCAGAAGCAATATCATTAGAACAATTTGTCAACCATAAAGCTTCACATGAAAGTAGATGCAGAATTGCTTCACATGAAAGGAGATCATTTTACATTGATGTAACTAGATATGCACCTGTGTAAACTGCTTGCGCAGACAAGCTCCCAGCCTTGTTGAACTTGAGCTGCCAGAAAGCCAGGCCAAGATTTTTGTTTGAACAGGAAACAGCTGGATTGGTATGTTGTGTAACTTCGGTCTTGCAACTCGTCTCTTCTTACTGGAGCAAACTGTTTGTACACTAACTTCTTTGATACTTCTAGCCCTCAAAATGCCTTCTATTTATTATATGAGAAGGCTTATCTTCAAACAAACTCCTATGGTCAAAACTCAGATCAATACATAATTTCATTTTCCTTATGTGCCTTATCTTCATCAATTCCCTCACAAATGTCCTGCTTTCAGTACACTTACAGAATGCTGACTCCATATAACCTCCATACTGTACGTAAACTTTTTTATATTCATACTGGGCATTGTTTGCAGCAATTTGTTGTTAAAAATTTCTTTTTTTCTCTCTGTATTCTGAAGAATACACACATTACCCTCCCTCATAGCCTCCTGAGCCTCACAATTCAGACATTAGAGCCTGTTTTTGCTTTCTTAGCCATTTCCATTTGAAAGGAGTATGTTTTCTTTGACTGTAATGCTTAAATACTATTCCAAAGCTGAGCTTAGGGTAAATCTGACTTTCTAAGTGCATATTGAAAGTGCTTAGCACAAACAGCTTTACTGCTAGATGACATACAATAAGGATTTATAATATTGTATCAGGTCCTAGCAAATATTGATGGGTCCATTTTTCCTCAGAAAGGTGATTATGAACATTTAGTACTTCAGAGGCTTTAAATACTTACTTAGAATACTTTACTTTCAGTTTTATTCACTTTTACAAAAGAAAGTAATGCAGCCCAGAGAATTTAACCCAGCCAGTGAAGAAACTCAGCAGTGCGTATTACTAGCTATTGGGACTGTATTTGTCTACATATATTTCCAAATCTAAATTTAAGCTACAAGGCAGTTTAGAAAATCATAATGCTGCAATACAATTTGGTAATTTTAAGAAATTTAACAAAAAAATGTAGCTAGTTAATTGAGCAGAAAATATACCTGGAGAGCTCCCATTTCTTCCTCTCTTCTGTGTGTCTTCTCTAGTAGCTCTGCAAAATGAAAAATGGAACTTGTAAATTCAACTTCCTGCTCATGGCCTGGTAGAAAAAGTACTGTGTAAAATTTTACAGCTTTCACAACACCCCTTTTCAGCTGATTAAATAACAGATGAATAGATGAGATTCTACTGATATTGAACATATCAATCAATCATATCACTGATTGATATCACATATCAATCAGTGATACGATTGTTTCCAAGCACGGGCTGTTGAGGTGACTAAAAAACAGCCACAAGAACACAGAAAGACAGTTTTACTGGCAGGCGGAAAAAAGGCTTTCAGATTCACGGATAAACTTTTCTATACTGAAATTAATCTCCTGGTGTATTTTTAGAACTGAATGAAAAAACCAAAGAGATGCTTTCTAAAAATTTACTAGAACAGATTTTCAAAGCTATGTAATTATATATGAAAAGTTACTGTAGAATACAGCAGACTATTTTGACTGACAATAATTACCTCCTCTCACTAAAATGGAACAAATTTGCTAAGGAAAATAATTCACTGTGACAAAATATTAGAAAAGTTTCTTATAGTCTTTATAACATAAAATCCTAGTATCTTGTATTGTCACATGTGACAGTTATAAACATTGGCACATATATGCAGATATGTAACATTTCACATTAGAAATTAATTTTGTTGGAATTCTGTGGCATGTTTTAAGTTGCTTTTCTCTTTTATTTCACTCACATAGTTTTATGATTAAAATTATGTTTTTGATAAATTGCAACATATTTAGAATTCTGGGAAACCTCAAAGTTTTAACCTTATAAAGAGCAAGAAAAACAAAAAAACATGCTGCAGGCTTATTACTGTTTTAACTATCAGAAGTTCACTCAGAGTTTTGCATGAGAAGAGCATTGCTTTATCTAAGCCAGAGACTGACTTGGAATTCAGATATGCTCCAGTTTGCTAGCAATTAGGAGAGTGACAAGATTATGAAACTGCCTCGATAATGTCAGAGGACTGAATTCTGACTGTCAATTCCCTCAGCATCCAAGTAGGGAACAGCTAACTGGAAGTACCCGTGTTTACTTCCTTAAAAAATAAAGTTTACTGATACTTACATGGTCATAAAGACAAGCTTCAACGATTTACAATAGTAACTACATAAAATATTCTACTGATATGAACTTGTCATCTTTCCTTTATATCTCTAACCTTTTACTTTTCTCTTTCTCTTATTATGAAGCCTCTCTGTGAGCACCCCAACCCTCTTTTTCATAGCTTATTGTTAATTTCTGATTGCATGTAGATTAAGACTTCTTTCCAAGCACCAGTCCTTTAAAAGAGATGTAGATAACACGTAAAAAATTTTAGTTAATTCTTTCACAAGCTGAGAGATTGAGTTGCTATTCTTTCTTCTCAGCTTCTATGCAACTTTTTCCAAATCCTTTCTTAAAATGAGTAAAATTACCGTTTCTTCACTTCATTTTGGTGCATTTATGTTTTTCTGGATTATTTTTGGTATGCTTTTCAGTCCAGTGATTCAACTGCCATATAAATTACTGTAGCCAAATGTGCTGCCATCAACATTAGTACAAGAATTTTGGGTTGAAAAGTTGCCCTGCATGTTTTCTTTGGGTATATTCCAGTATTATATGTAAGTTGATAAAAATTTGTATTGCAATACTAGCTTTAAAAAAACTTAGTAGTGAGGAATAACTCTATGAGAAAAGGGTGGGAAATGAAAAATTCATCCCCACATTCCATCTGACCAAAACCCCTCACTTATTATACTTGACTTTGCTTTATTTTCATTCTAATGTAATAATTAAGATTCTATTGTACAGACATGATTGTTGTAAGTGAAAAGGTTGCTCTTACAAGGTTCCTTTCAAAGGTCTTCTACAAATGTAAAATAAGTTGAACTAATTTCTGCTAACAGTCTCTAGATTTGAAAGTTCTGCATCTCAAATTAGGGTCATCTAGAGTCCATTTACTTTATTGTACCCCCGCCTAAATCGCTTGTCCTGCAAGATACTTCATAAAACTCTGTCCCTGGAAGGGCAGGCAGGTATTGAAGTAGTGTTATTTAACTGACAAAATATACACCTGTACAGAGTCATCCTTTATGAGCATATATTTAAAAATCAAGTTCTGCATTTCAACTGATGATTCCATTTAGTATTCCATCTAAAATAATGACACGTTTTTTCCAAAGCTAAAGTAAAAAAAACCTTAAAGCAATATATATTAAACAGCTATTCAAAAAGCCATATATAGCATATTATATCATTCTTTTGGACATTTACAATGACAGAATAACTTTGCTTACTTGATCTGAAAAGCTCTGTTGATTTATCATTTGTACAACACTTCCCATATTTCAGTTCTTGTGCAAACTTAAATATGTTTTACATCACGTGGCAGAAAATAATGTTGCAATAAATTTAAGACAGAGAATGCATTGTGTCTGCAACAGACTAGCCTTTCATCCATCCCATGAACAGCCTCTGAGTTTCTCCAATCAGAATTTTGTTCGTAAAGGAAGTTGCACAGTGGCATGGGTTGCTACAACAATCCTGCTATCATTTTCTTTCAAGGCCTAATGTAAGCACAGGGTACTTGGGTTTTTTCAAAGCAATACATCATTAGTCTCATGGGGCACAGAACACCTCCATTTATAAATTTACTAGAAGAAATAGCATTATTGAAAAAGGCACCTTTAGGCATTGATGGCTCTTCTCAAAAGATGAATAATACATGGAAAAAGACAACAAGAGAAACGAGATGTAGAAATAAAGATATTCATCAACATATTCCCTTTTTATTTCTAGCTAAATATGAAGCTTGGAATCCAATAAGGAACTATAAGCTAAAACTATTAAAAAATCAGATATATTTCAGATGTTTAAAACTGCTCAAAATCAACAACAAGCTCCGGATATTGTCTGCAAAATTAGGGATCATACTTTTGCGCAGTTATACAAAACCAATTTATTTACAGTGCTTAAATTCCAAATCATGTAAAGATTATATCTCACTGAGCTATAAACACCAAGTGTCCTTGAAGTTACACTAAAGTGACTTAGATGTGACTAATCAAATTTACAGGAAAAATATAGCTTGTGATTTAAAATAGTCTGCCAGAATCATCATCTCTTGCAGTTTGCCTGACACTGAACCACCACAGTATGCTGCAAAATAATGCAAATACTAACCTGGAGATGAAAATTATATATTCCATCATACCACACAGGTAAGTGAGGAAAAAAGGGTATGCAGTTATTTGAACAGATTTTTTTCACACAAACACTCCAGCTGTAATTTTTACTGCTGGTGAAAAGTATCAGAAAATAGATTTAGGAGCAGATATATTTATTGATTAAAATGAGTAAAATGCAACAGTACTATCTTATTTATCCTAGCTGATCCATTAATATGCCAGTAACTAACTAGAATATTAAAACTCCTTCATCAACTAAAATGTTCAACTCCTTTATCTCTGTGCTGGGTGTAACAAAGGTGGGAAACAGGTCATTGACTTTATATTAACTGGAGCAGCAACTTCTTGATTTCAAACACTGCATGACCTCCCATTTTAAGAAACTGAAGATAATAACAGACAACATTCCTCTTCACATTCTCAGAGAAGATTAACACGACAGAGAAAAGTCTACAAATTGGACCAATACCACATTTTTATGTTCACTTTGTTCTAGCCAAAGGGAATGCACAAATACAGAAGTGTACACAGAATCAATTCTTATAGTCATGGATATCTACTCATACAGTGAAAAATCCTAAAATGTGATACGGAATGCTCCAAAGTTGACTTTTACACTACGATTCAGTTTTGCATTCGTAGGTAATATGCTGTAAACTATCCTAGATATCTGCAGGCTGCTGGTAGATTTGACTCAATACTCTCACTACTCTGAAGCAGTTGCAGATCACACAGGCAAATACAGAACAACTCACACAGCACAAAAAATACAACTACTATGCGGCATTAAAGCAAGAAATCAAGGTTATTACCAGAAAAGAAGGGCAGTTTGGAAAAAATTGTCAGCATAATTTTTGCATCAAGCTAAGAAAAGCTCTTCTCCAAAACACAAGTCAAGGCTTTCCGTTATATATTAGTAAAACTATTTTGGATTTCCCAAAATTTTAACCCTAAACACTGAGGTTTTAAGTTACATAAGTGTATACCAAACTCTTGAGAAATCACTTAATTAGACACCCTGATAATATTAGCTTTAAATTTGCTTTGATCAAAAATTGTAGGGTTTTTTTATTTCAAGTATTTCCCATTATTCCCACTTCAAATACGCATCTCACAGCTTTCAGTCATCGTTTGGATATGTTTCCCACAAAACTCCTGAACAGATACTGCAGCATTCCTGTAGCTGCACAAGGCAGCCAAGCAGGTTTCCATCAAGTATGAAGGAATTTCCTAGCAGCTGAATAAACCAGTTTCTCTCAGCTAGAAATTACTTATCTTGCTCACATCTACATAGCCAAGTTTAATCACATATTATACCACTTACAAGTTCTTCCCTTCACACGATGAATCTAACCTAAAGGCTCTATTTTGGGGCTGAATCAAGATGTTTCTAGATGAACCAGTTTAACCAAAGTGTTTCACAAGATAGATAGATAGATAGATATAGAGAGAGGATATATTCATGGCTAGTAGAGGCAGAACAACATCAGTTTTGCCCTGTACCTGTGTTAGGTTGTGATGAATGGCTTCACAATACTGTGACAACTGTCACAGTCCGAAACACTCGATCCTAAAGGATGTTTCAATGAGGCTGAACCTTTGCACCGTCAAGCCAGACACCACAAATCACCCTGGCACTATAACAATTGAGATGTAAAACAGTACTGGCACGTGCTTCACACTATTTTAATTGAAATATGACTTGCCACACATGCAAGCCATTAAGAGAATTTCTACATAACCATATTATTATCATCTTAAAAGACCTTTAGAGAAATAGGTATTTCTTAGCACATTATTTTTTGCCAGTGTGGAACAAGGCCTATAAATCATTAATATTTCAGAATGTGTTTCTGTAATCCCAAGTAAGATTTAAAAAAAAAAAAACAAAAAAAGGTAAGTCTCAAGTGATTTTTAATACTGATTAGAGCTTTCTAGTCCATTAGCAAACTGTTATATTAAAATCAAGCACATTCCACTGTCTTCAAAGATTTTAGTTCAGTTTTCACCATTGCAAGCAATGCAGTACTCATGATCACCAAGACCAAAACAGCTGTTTATCTGTATCTAAATCAATAGTTTTCTCATCCACATTTAAAAAGAGCTCCAGACTTAAAAGAATAACATTTTAAGAAAGGGAGTCCCTTTTACAATATTCTTTGCCTCTTTAGCTGCTAGCAATTTATTAGCTACTGTAGTTGTTAGCAAGTAACACAGTCAAGATTTCAAAAGAATATACTTTACACAAAACTTGAAAGTTTTTTTTTTTAATTCATTCATTTTGATCTCTTTTACATATACACTTGTATTTTTACTGTGTAAATTCAAGGCAGATTCTTCAACCTATAGTGACGCATTTGCTTACCTTAACCTGAAGCAGCACCCCTAATCATAACAGAAGAAGAAATAGAAGAAAGGTGTCAGAAGCTAATAGAGATGGAAACAGTTCACTATTCAGATTCCCTAAGAGACTTAACTACTATACAGGAAATAGAATATACTGTTTTCTTTCTATTCCCTGAGGCTTAGGCAGGTCTGATATCTTGTAGCAAAACTTTTAAACATTTGCATCTCCAGTCTGGCCTGGTCTGTATTTCTTTATTTGCAAAGAAGCTAATTACTACTGGGGGAAAAAAAGGGATAGCTTATAGAAGGGAAATGTAATCATTTGGGGGTTGTGAGGGACAACAGAGAAGTGCAACTTAATATTCTCAGAGAATTTCTATTCAAGTCATACTCATGACTTTTACAAGACTTCTAGGAATGAGTGATACATTATTGGGTTAGGCCTAAAATCATGCAGTTTATATCTCACTTCAGACAGAAAGCATGAGCAGGCATAAAAAAATGTTAATATTATTTACTCTAATGGCAGCTTCCAGAAATAAGCATCTGAGAGAACACCTAAGCATCTGAGAGAAACAGGAATACATCCGGACCATCCACGACGTAGCTGACCTCCATAAACTTGACTATTTCTTAGAAAAAAGTTTAAAAAAATATGTTAATGGCAAAAAGCAGTGCACAAATAACAGTGGCCTATTACAGGATGTGTCCCTCACGAACGGACAGAGACAGGGCAGAGGTGTTGAGCTGGGGTCCCAGTGCCCTGAGCTGGAAGACCATGGCTGTGAGAACAGAACTCCCAGCCAATCCTGAACTTGTGTGGGATTTGCTGCTCCTGGATCTCTAGAAGTCTATGGGGCCTGATGGGATTCTTTCAAGAATACTTTAAGAGCTGGCTCATGTCATTGTGAGGCCTCCCAATGATTTTCGAGCAGTCTTGGGAATCTGGAGAGGTCTCAGTTAATTGGAAGCTGGCAAACATTATCCAGCTTTTCAAGAAGGGCAAGAGGATGACCATAGCACCCATGGAAAGGGACCTGGAGGTCCTGGTTGATGACAAGTTGAACATGAGCCAGCAGTGCCCTGGCAGCCAGGAGGGCCAACCCTCTCCTGGGGGGCATCAGGCACAGCATCGCCAGGTGGGCAAGGGAGGGGATTGTCCTGCTCTGCTCTGCTCTGGGGCAGCCTCACCTTGAACACTGTGTGCAGTTTTGGGTGCCACAATATAAAAAAGACAGGAGGGCTACAAAGATGGTGAAGGGCCTTGAGGGGAAGCCACATGAGGCGGGGCTGAGATCACTTGCTCTGTTCAGCCTGGAAAAGAGAAGGCTGAGGGGAGACCTCATTGCAGTTAAAACTTCCTCAGAAGGGGAAGAGGAGGGGCAGGCATTGATTTCTTCTCTCTGGTGACCAGTGACAGGACCTGAGGGAATGGCCTGAACTTGTGTCAGGAGAGGTTTAGGTTGAATATTAGAAAAAGGTTCTTCACCCAGAGGGTGGTTGGGCACTGGAACAGGCTCCCCAGGGAAGTGGTCACAGCACCAAGCCTGACAGAGTTCAAGGACTGTTTAGACAATGCTCTTGGGCACATGGTGTGATTCTTGGGGCTCTTCTGTGCAGGGCCAGGAGTTGGACTCTGATCCTTGTGGGTCCCTTCCAACTCAGCATATTCTATGACTCATTGAACATACTTGTTGTTTTGGATGCCAGAATATTTTGGGACAATGAATTTCTATAATTGAAGCATATACTGTGTAAAACAAAAAGTTTCCTTGTGTTTCTGACATGATGTCTGGACTGTCAATGATTTTTTACACGTATAATTCCTGCTTCTAATTTACTTCCTTCAATAAGTCTTCCTTGTGTTTCATCCTGATATTTCTCTTTATTTCCTTTTTACTTTGATTGGTATTTGATGCAGATCATCTGCATATGAATATCTCCCACACTTCATTTAGAAAACCTCTTCCAACTTTCCACTTGTCCCAAGAATCAGTCCAAAATTCTCATCAGTTTTTTAACATCTCTGTACCTGTCATTACCTGAACTATTACAGTGTCTGCCTTAGAGTGAATTCAAAAGCTCAAGAGTGGATACATATATATTCAAATACACAGCTTAAGTACACAAGACACTTGACCAAGTTGCTGTAACCTCTTCTATAGTCCAAATATGATTGAATTGGAAAAATTTGTCTGAATATGAGATTAAATACATTAAAAAAATAAACTATAAGATTACCAATCAAAAAATTATAAGTCCCAATGTGCTGCTTTTTAAGAGGCCTTTATCAAAAGAACAAGAAATTTTTTTTCCTAAAGCTTACATGAGATTTTTTAGTTGTATTCCTGGCTCCCCACTATTCCTGGGAAATTTTCTGTGCTTCATTTCAACATGGCTAAAGAAAATATTTCTCTATCTTCTGATGTGAAGCTCAAAGTGCACTGAAATCCACGCAAAATATTCCTATGAACTTCCTTATGAATACAAAAGGTGACCACAGCCCAAAACTTCATTATGTGTTAGCAACTGCCTAACTTATGAACTGGGATACAGATTATGTCTATCATTTTTTTAGGACCATACTGATTCCCAATTGAAACCACTATAGGAGGAGTATGAGGGAGGGTTGTGAATATATATGCAGTTAACACATCTTGAAGAACAGCCATAAGTATTCTGTTGTTTTCCTTTGAATGATGCTTATGTACCAGCAGACATGCTGTAGAGGATTCCAAAAGCTCCTGAGGGACCTTAGGGTTTCTAGTTAAAAAAAAAAAAAAAAAATCACTGAAGGACAACTTCCCAAAACAAACATCACTTCCTAGATGCTTTAGTAAGTTCCAGTAAGTTTAATTAAGAAACAGTGAGTGACACAGACAAATAAGAAGGCTGATCTTGAAGTGATAAAATAAAAGTACCTCGTTCTGATTCAAAGACAGTTTCATTATGAAAAGATGATCAAGGCACAGGTCTTCTAGCTCCGGGGGGTTACACTTACAAAGGTGTGTATATTTATTTATCATCAAGTTGTGTGTGTGTATATATATATATATATGTATTTATTCTCAATAAATAAATATACATATATTAGGGGGGTATGCTCACAAATTTTTTACTGATGGGGCATGCAATCAAAGTTTGGAGACTAGCGCTCAGTATTTAAGACCTTGGAACAATCTAACTTCTAAAGTAAGCAGACTACGGCCAGAAGTTAGCACTCAGAATTTGATTTTTTCAATAAAGGCATTTCATTTTTACAAAGCTGAAATGTTTTCCAGCCTCTTACTCCAAAATTCTTTCTCCTTTATATGTCAAGCAGCATACATCATAACACATGGAAGTGAGAGGAAAAAAAGCAAAGTTCAAGTAAGAGCAAGGTCTAATGAGAAGAGTGTCTATGGGAAGTGGAACTGTGTGGGAAGAATGAGGAAGAGAAGAAGGGACTAGAACTACTTACAGTAAAGGGACAGAACAAGAATGTGTGGCTTATTATTCAAATAGAGGCTCTCCTATGAGCAGCGGATAATAACTGGAGACCCTACTGTATCTTTTGAGCCACTAGTGATTGGTACCAACTAATCTTGAAGTGCCAAACACATCTCTGTATCTAGAAGAGGAACTGTCTGTATGTTAATACAAATCTTTGCTATTTTTTATCTAGAATTATTAGTGTCTTCTCTAAACAGCTGCCACTATTTAGAGGTGGTAACCCAGGTATTGTTTGCTCTCTGAAGCAGTGTCCAAATAAGTAAGCTGAATTCCAACCACAATAGAATCAAGGGTCTCTTCTAGAGAGATGTATCACAATTAACACAGCTGGCATAGCAATACAGCAATTAACTCACAGCGAGTCACAACTGAAGAGCTATAGAAAACCTTCTGTTTGCATTATTAGCTCAACTCTTCTTTACAGAGACATAAAAGCATATAAAAAGCATATAAAGTCAGACCACCGGAATTCCAGTTTTAGGCAGATTCATTAATCAACTTGTCTCAGTCTTAAGCAGTCACTTTTTATTGCCAGGAATACTAAATCTCCTATCTGAGTGTCCTTGCACTATGGACTTTATTCTGCTTCACTGCTGTAGGATGATACCACCACAGCTTTTCTTATTGAAGCCTTTACTAAGCCATGATTCTACTGACAAAAATAACCCACTGTAGGCTAAAATTTTCTCTATGCCTCTCTTTAACAATTCCATAAAATTTTCTTTTAATATACATGTTTTACACTAAATTAATAATTTAGACAGAAATAAGAACTTTCTTCTCTGAAAATAAGAACTACACATATCAAGAATGGTACAACAAAAAAAAAAAAAATCCCAAACACGAACAAAGTAACAGAAAATTGATCCAGTAAAACAAAATGTTTATCTGAAAAGCATGGCTTCTGCCATAAAAAGTAAAATGGGACACACCAGATACCAAAAATGCAGTTGACAATTTTTTCCCACTATCATTAATTAATGCTTTGGTTAGATGGTTTGAAAATGGTTTGAGTTTCAGGATGGTGACATTTTCTGATTATAAATTATCTAGTTATAAAAACTATATCCACAAATCTGCTGCAACCAGAAGGTTGATGTGAAAATTAAAAACAAGTCATACAGTTGTTGGTTGAATTTATGCTCAAATTAATGATTTAAACAATATTAAAACAACCCTAATAATTGCAAATTACTCTCACCTTGTAACATCCTTCGTGTCAGTATCACTTTTTTTTTCATTTAACATGCTTAAGGATAAAAAAAGGATAAGAATATAGCAGGAAAAGCCAGCATTGTTACTGTCTGTGCCCTCCTCTTACATGAGCTAAGGAACATTGTCCTGTAACTTTAAACACAAAATCCAAACCTCAAACAATAACAACGGTGAAATACCTCTAGTCATAGATTCTGGATCATGCCTATTATTTGCAGGCAAAAAGAGAAAAATTTTTTAAAGTGCAAAACAAACTTTCCTCATGGCAAAACTTTTAGTACCATCAAATGAAGTAATAAAACATTAATGTAATTTTGGTAACAGGGAAAGCAATTTCAATTTCATCTTGCTTATTATCAAAGACACATATGCCAAAGAGAATTTGTTAACACATACACATCGTATGTGAACAATTAAACACTAGATTTGGAGTATGCTGCTATGCTTTTCTTTTGGCTACTATTTACTGAAACATCTATCAAAAGACTCCTTTCTTTTCCTATCAAAAGACTTCTTCTTTCAGACTATTATTAGGCTGGCATGACTTGACTACAGTAACAGAAGTCTCTTTGCAGTTATAACTATGCAGAATTTCTTATGAGGAAAAAAAATAAGATTTTAAACCCTAAAAATACAGCTAATTGAGGAAATAATTGAGATCTACCAAATTTAGAAATTATTCTGACACTAGAAAGTCAAACAAAACACAAGTCATAGTGACATTCTGAATTTCTGCCACTAAGCATTGTATGATGATTATTAATGCTTCTAAGGCCTTAAATGCCAATTATTTGATTCTACTTCTAGATGAAATTGTTATCATGTGTGTAGGTGTTGATTAGTCATGCAGCAGTAACACAGCCAACCAGTGCTGCAATACAGGCAATAATGTTCCTATTAGAAATATATTTTGAGAACAGACTTTTTAAAAAAAAATTTACAATGGTCATGAATAAACACTTCCAATTTTACTTGACAAATTTTGCTGAGAAGCCATCAAACTTCAACCCCCAACAATCTAATAGCACATTTATACTACATTGAAATTCTTTACTTAAAGCTTCAAATAAGCTAGTTTGGGTACTAATGGGTATGTAATTACTCCTTCTTCGTGTCCCATAGAAGCTAGTCCAACCCAGCTGACATGGTGCTAGCACCAAGTGCTCCAGTTCCACCAGATGTGGTCAGTTCACATCATAGATGGCTTTGCAGCTGCATTTGCCAAAATGTATGGAGGTCTCTTTGCTCCCTGCCCCTGATTGTGCACTGCTCTTGCTTACTTTGTCCTGCTTTGGCAGAATGACAAACCTGGATCTCCAAAAAGTCTTAGCTCATTACAACAAGAACAGCGTACTGGCAAAAAACAGACAGTCCTATGTGGCTAATATTGAGTTATATGATTATAGACGGGTCCAATGAGGAGGAGACACAGAACAACGGATGGTGCAAGTAGCACTGATGGGAGTGAGAAAAACAGAAATAAGAATTCAGCCTTTTGTCTGCAGTAATATTAAATGTCTCCATGAATGGGAAACTGCCATTTGACCCACTAACTCGTGATTATCTTGGCTTTGTGTGTGTGAGCTGTCATCACACCTGTCTGTAGCACAGATCTATGCAAGGAAACTGAACAATGGCTTTTTCTCCCATAGTTTTGATTAGAAAACCTATTAAATAACCCGGAAAGAAAAAAATATCAGCATTATATAAAAGAAAATATAGTAAGAAATGTCTCAAAGCAAGGTCCTCATAATAGCTGACACTTTAAACAGCAAATACAGCTGAACACTGTTTTATCATTGCATATAATACATAATGGTTACAATTCTTTCTTGAATGGAGAAACATTTCCTTTCTGATAATGAATAAAATTTTCTAGGAGTACACAGAAAGAAATTGAAACTTAATTTGTTTACATTTACCAAGTGCAAGCTAGAAAAGATAATTTGTCATTTCTTGTTTTAGAAAATTATGTTGCTATGTTTATGGGCATGGTAGCTATATAAAAATTATGGTATGGCACATGTAAATGACAAAACAGGAAATTGAATGCCACTTTCTTCAGTGAGCTCTCTCTAATATCCTAGGATTTTCTTTTTTTGATGTTTATCATCTCGACCATATTTATGCATATCAGCAAATTTCCTTTTGGCTACATCTGAAAGGCAGCTGCAGATCTTAATGCAAATACACACAACTGATCTTGGACCTATCAGCTAAGGAATGGTCAACAATTAAGGCTATCAAGGTTTTTGAAGCAGCTAGTGAAGCTCATTTGAATTGAAGTAACTGGGCAAACCAAAGGAGGCCAACAGCTGCAAGACAGAAAGCTTTTCTAGCCAAGGTCACTTGTTACTTGAGATGAGTAATTCTCCCAAGCCTGGAAGTGCATTTCTTAATTGCGCTGTTTGAAGATCAGAGCTAAACAATCCATGGGCAATGTTCAAAGCAAAGGAGAACAGATAATATAGGAAGCTCAAAGATACTGGTCCGGAAATTAAGTTTCCCTACCAATCTCAGAAAAACAGGGACCTTTAAGCAGCTTGGATGTCTTGTCAGAAGAGTAAAGCACACAAAAAAGTGCTATCTCCATGGGATTCACTCCTTGATAAATGCTGTAAGAAAGCTTTTAATTCTACTACATGGCCCCATGTGCCACGAGGACCCGAACAGCTTCTAAGAAAACATTTACTTCAACCAAACATACATGCACAGAGGTCAGTATGTCTCCTTGACACCAAACATAATGCAACTGGAAATTATATAACACCCTATCTATTACACCTGCTATAGAGGAAGATGCAGTAAACTGAGCTAGCAATTATGAAGAAAGCCATAATAGCAATCCTTACTTCTAATTTTTCCAGCTGTAGTTAGGCTTTAAGTTTATTCCTTGCTGGGACAATCCTGTTGTTGTACTGTCCCATGGTAACTGATGATATACAAGTGAAACTTACCAACTCAGCTGGTAAACTTTTCAACTTTCAGTGAATGGCACATTTCACTTAATATCTAAAAATCTATTTTGAAAATTACACTAAGTGCACTAACTTAATTATTCCTTCCACATAGCCATGTGCAAGAATCTACAGTAAAACAAGTCTAGTAAATTTTTTCAAGAAGAATTTTTTATACATAGATTTGAGGAAGAAATCTCTCCTACACTCCAAAAGAGAAGAGAATATTAAGAGGAAAATTATATATAATATATTATAACTGAATAGCAACATCAGAGCTTTTTTTTTTCTTTTCTTTCTCTTGTGCAGTAGAGTACACGTCATTTTCAACAGACACTTGACTTCTTATTTCTGATCTGTAGAATTCCTCGAGATTGATCACAAAAACCCCAAATTTACACTGCTGTTTTCACTGAGTAAAAAGATAAGAGGACATTAATCTCACAATGGAGATTACATGGAGAAATGTATATCCAGAATAATAAATGTACTATAAAAATTTTATTTGTTATAAAAAGACACTGCTAATCTTATTACAAGGTGGATGAAAGCTGCAAATAAATTATGTTTATCTTAGAATTGCTTATCCTATTCTCCCAACACTACATAATTTCTACAGGTAGACACATTCAAATAGCAATCAAAGAAATGGCAAAATGACTGTCAAAATCCCACAAAAATGCACTGTAAATGGGAGAATACATTGAGTATTCTACACACCTAATCCTTTACCTATTTCCATAATAGTTGCACTGTTTAATCTCAATGCAAATGCAAGGAACAAACTGAAGTTTGCAAAGGTGCTAAAATGTTTGATATGTTTTTACATGATACCTCTTGCAGCACACATTATAAAGTATATTGACAAACACAAACTTGGCAAGTGCCTTCAATAGCTGGGGCATCATCTCCTAGGTGAGGAATGGAGAGGTACCAAGCAAACAGTAAACAGGCTTCACTGAAAATGCCCCTGAAGGGTATAACTGTTACGAGACATAGGTTATAATGTGCATCGATCTGCTCATGCCTGTTGAGAACAGACAGAACAGAAAACTACTCTCTTAACGTACACCCAGTGTTGAAAATTCATACTGTTTATGTAAGGTTTTTATATCCTCTAGCAATCTTATTAAACGGCTAAATTTCTCTTCCCTTGTGTCCTTACATTACATAAGACAAAATATAATTACTATCAAATAAAGCTCCTGAGACTAAAAGTAAATGTTTAAGCCTCAGCTCTAAAATATGTTTTGTACTGTGAAAGTACAGTTCCAAACTTTCTTCAGAAAACAAGAAAATAACAGAAATGAAAACCTGGGTTTGCTTAACAGAAACTGGTTTTTACCTCTTACAGAGAAGTTTCTATGCTTTTCTGTGGCTTCTATAATTTTACCCCTTTGTCCAGTATAATTTCCCTTTGCTGCAACAATATTTGTTGCCAGCATATTTATTTCAAAAGGCCTTTTAATTGACATAAGGATTGGGTTTCCTTTTCTGTATGACAATCTACGATTTTAACAATTACAATAAAATACAAATCATAGACAACCTTCGGTTTCAAAGTAATATTTGAAATTAATCATGCTGGGTTTCTCTGACTTGATCAAGCTTTCTGACAGCATCTTTTCCAGACCTACGCTTTACACATAGTACAGTGTCACAGTGCAACACACAACTCTGCTTCTCCTCTAGAGACTTGATCCTCAAAGTTCATTTGTTCCAAAGCACTAGCATGATCAATTACAGATTTTTTCCCATTTAATAAAAACTCGTTTTACTGTAAATGTGTCCCTCTGCTGCCTTGATGTGTATTTTATACACTAGCAAACCAGTTTACTTGAGCTGAAGTACAAAAGTAGTACAACTTCTTCTGGAATGAACTCTTTCTCTTGGATCTTGTTTGCTCTGCTAAGGCAGTGCATACAAAGTCTTTAGAGCAATTAAAAAAACCAGAGTTGTCTCTTACAGGACACAGATTAAATCATTGCTCCGGAAAAAGAATAATGTCAGACATGCAACTTGGAACCAGTGTACACATGCAACTTGCACACTGTGTACTTCAGGGTGCACATCAGATGAGAACAGAACATATGCAACAAATTTTAAGGTACAAGACACCTGATACTACGTTTTCTTGACCTGGCATCAAAATATTGTTCATATCGGTGATTCAGACAGAGAAAGAAACTACCCAGCTCCTGATGACCACACATTTCTTATATAGCTCTGTAAAAATGCCCTGATCACAGCTGGCATCTGTAGTAGTGAACTGACACTATGAGTACTGACATTTCTTCCTAACCTGATGCAGCATGATTCCTGGATCTGTCCAATACTGTTATACTACTACTCAAGTAAGTTAGATTATTGTAAGTTAGCAAATCATCATCAACATAATTCCTAATGAACAAAAATTAATTAATTACAAAAACTTTATGAGTAGCAACAAATAGAATGCTCAAATTCAATCACACTATATTACCACTTCAGGAAATATGAAATGCTAATTTTGTGAACTAAAAGCATTTTATGTTGCCATTCTTATAGTAACAACAGATTAACGCATGAAAAATGCATAACTATCCATCTGAATGGCCCACATAATCATGCCATTGATTCTCAATTACAGTTAAGGATGGAAATTTACATAATTTAGTAGTAATAACACTGGCTTTATTGTAAATAATTCTTTGGAAATCAAAATTCCTTCCAGGTAACAAGCAAAATCTGTTGCTTACTGCAAGACTACAAAATACTTACTGTTATTTAATCAAGTTATTTTAGAAGTCACACACTGAAATGTTGTAAGATCAGATCAAAATAGGAGTTGCAGTGTACTGTAAACACATTAGATTTTAAAATACAATCATTTTTGAAACAGTCAAAAAAGAAATCTTAGGAAGCTTTCAGTTTTTATTCCCCTCACAATGTAATATTTCACAATGTCAGAAGCCATCCTGATGATGTTATACTATATACATATTGTATATAAGATACATATCTTGGAATGGATATAGTATTTTTGTATTTTCAAGCTTGAAATATTTTTGCAACAAGTTAGAAACATTCCAACCTTAAAATACAGACCTTACTCTACTCCATTGCTTATTTTCTAGCATCATGTGTTTCACTGTAATACATATAGACCATGGTAAAAACTCATTAAACCAGTCTGTGTAGACAAGTCTCATTGACTAAGAATGAAGTATTAATATTTCTTCAGCTTTTACAAGAATAAGAATGTATATAGTAGAATATTCACATTCCAGTCCTACTTAAGAAGCCACATTAATAAAACATAGCCCAGCATACTTAAAATCCCTCTAATACACTTGGGAAGCATCAACTCAATATTCCCAGCTTGGAGAAGAAAGTCCCTTCTTCCTCAGACACAAGGATAATATGAAGCTATGCAAAGCAAACTTCCTCTCAGGTTCCATGACACATCTCATGGCTTGACAGAAGCAAGGCTTCTGAAAAACTAAGTTCTCTGCCAGTCTAAATATACCCCTGCTAAAAAAATAAACTG
The DNA here is from genome assembly GCA_013398115.1 of Falcunculus frontatus. NCBI lineage: Eukaryota > Metazoa > Chordata > Aves > Passeriformes > Falcunculus > Falcunculus frontatus. Next base: position 80,162 of record VZRV01009873.1, read on the forward strand.
GTTTTTAATATTCATTAAGACCTCCATAGGGAAATGATGGATCACCAAATAGCTATAAGATCTTTGCATTATACTCAATAGTGTCCTAAATTAATTCTGTCCTTTGAGCTCTTCCTTAATAAAAATGTGCTCCACAGATTTTAAGCATGTTGCATTAGAACAAAATTATTTCACTAGGATTTTTTCATTTTATATACAGTCTTGCAAGGAATGGAATACTGTCTGATCATTTGATTTTGCAAGTAGAAGCAGTTTTCCATACAGACAACATTCAAGCATTATTTTCAGAAAATGCTGCTCCTAGAACTTCAATCCAATCAAGAAAGTTATGTTTTACAGCCGAGTCATTAAATATAATTAAAACAGGAAGACAAAGTTTTTGTCCTGGCAGCTGAAGTATGTACCACATTGATGCAGTACGTACATATGCATGAAGAACATACATATATATTTCAGCAGATGTGTCTTCTTGGGTTTGCACTTAGTTTTTTTCTCTAGTGGTAGGCATCTCAATTTACCAGGTATACTAAAAGAAACAAATAAACAAACAAAATATCCACAACAAAATCATATGTGTTAGAATTGTGAAACAAAAATTAAGTTGACAAATTTTACGTTTAAATGTTTTCCACTAAACAGAGATTTACATACTGGCAATATATAATGTTGCACAAATGTAGAGCTCAAATACTCAAAAATAAGTACTACAATATGAACATGTGTATTTTAAAAAATAGTTCTCAGAGTAGAAAGGTGGCGTAGAATTAAGAAATCCAGCTGAGGAATAGGAGACCAATCTCAATTCTCTCTTTTTTTTTTATACTTAATCAGGAGCAAGCATATACTCTTTATTACTCAGATACTGTATCTCTTTTAGCAAAAAAATAAAACTTTACAACAACATTTACAAACAGTGCTTAATAACCCACAACCTGCCTTTAAAAAAGGCAGAAGTACCTAAATCATGCCCTTTACTATATGTTATGACTTTATCTTAGAAACATAATAGATGCAGACAAGAAATACTGTGACTCTCTCTTCCCACCCTAAAGATTCAGACATATGTGCCATTATTACATGTGAATTTTTTAAAAATTACATAGAAGGACTTGTTATTCAGTAAAAACAATTAGTAGCTTATTGTTCTAATCACTCCTACTGCATGAACTGTATAGTGAATTTGCTTGTCTGGGTTGGCTCTAAAACATTTTTAAGGATTTTCCCTTTTTAACTACAAAATAAGTAAAGCTTTCAGAAGTACCAATCACAGTTCCCATCTTCTTAAACCAAAATCAAGGAAGAAAGAAAGGTGTTAGATACAGACAGTTGTTACCTTGAACATGCTGATCAGAGTAAATATTCAACCTAAGAATTTGTCATATTTAAGCCACTAGAAGGAAAAAATGTGCAAACAGATAAATATCACTTATTTAACATTTATATAGAAAAAACCAAAACCAGATATATTTCCTTTTTTTCAAGATTTCACTTATAATGCACATTCTCTAATTAAAATTATTTTGTTGTATACAGTCAGCATTAAGAACTGGTTTTACTGATGACTGAAGCCCTTCTCAAAGTGGGGAATTTTTTGGTACTGACATAGGACTTAAACTTCAATTCCATAAATACACAATATCATTAGGACACACTTTAGGAAAAAAAAAGGATTTTAAATAGCATGTCAGCTGAAAGGATATAAAAGCTATTAACACAGCAATGAACCACGCTGAAAAACATTCTATTACAGCCTGAAAAATTCTAGGCAAAACCATTACACGAGCTCTAATTTTGAAAGATATTGAATCTATGATATAGAAAGATGCAAGATTTTAAACACTTCTTTAATTTCAAGAACTTTACTAAATCTTAGATAGCACTTTTTCCATTTCTGTTCAAACTTCCAACATGATTCATCTGTATTTTAGACTAAGATGGCTTTGACCAAGGGAATAGGTACGATAGGAGAGGAACACAGAGCCCTTGGTTCAGTTTTATTTCCTATGAGACAGCATATTATTTAATTTAAATGACATCAGATATTAAAGAGTTTCTCCAACATGTCATTGTTACCTAAAGAAGACTAAATGACAGCATGTTTGTGTTATCTACTTCTCAGGAAAATATTGAATTAAAGACAAGTGTGGAACAAGTCTGTGTTGGGGTAATTTTTGTTTGGTTGGGTTTTTTCAAATTTAATAGCTGTAAATTGCTGGTATCAGTTTGGTACAGAAACACAGTACATAACCTGAAAGCATGACAGCACCTTTCATATTAATTCAAGGAGTCCTGATAAAGTTGTACAGTTGATTACAAGATTCTCTTTATTATACAGTGTTAAACCACTGTTAAGTTGTAATTGTGCTTATAAATAGTCCTATGCCATCATTTCAACAGCTGTAAAAAAACCGAAAAATCTCACTAGTTCATAGAACACCAGCTATTTTAGCTTGGTTTAAAGAAAAAAGTCATAATTCACAAAAGGAAGAAAAGATTAAATAATACATTTTCACTATTTAATATACACTGAATCCCCATCCCCCAGGTTACTCTTGTTAATTTTGATTTAGTTTCCGGTATGTACAGGTAAACCAAGAAGTAAAACTAATAAATTTAGTCTCTTACTGCTAGTGAGCAGTACAAACTCAGCAATTTAAAGGACTCATCATGCTTTCCAAACTAAAAATCTGAACATAAGTTTCAGGTAATCATCTAAAGTATGTGATTCAGAAAGAAAAAAGAAATCAAAGGAAGTCTTGAAAACATCTTAGCTACAGTTTGATCCCATCTCTTACCTTCTCTTTTTCACAATGGCAGCCATATTTTTATGAGAGCATAAAAAGATAATGTCAAATGAAAACGGCTCCAGAAAAATACTAGATAATTACAGCAATGCATGTCCAGTCGGATATTTCCAGTTTTCCAATTAAAAAAATTCCACAGGGTAGGATTTCTAAATGATTTGGGTTTATTTCCATTCTTCTAAGACTCTGAACGCAGGTTCATTTTGGCAAAGTTTAAAATAACTTAGAAGTCCTCCCTCCTCCTTCCCCCATCACATTAAAAAAACCAAACATTATTTAAAGGGCAAGAACACTATTCAGAAGAAATAAATTATTTTAATAGTAATGATATTTCAACTTTATGCATTTTGAAGCTCACTATGAAAACCAAGTACTATGAAGAGTTTCTCTGAAATCCTTCAGATTCCTTCCTGTATGTATGCTTAAAAGAGTGCTCTCTCCACTTGATGCTCCCATTTACTGTTCAATAAAAGACGACCTGAAAATACCTTGTGATGTTTCTTGTTGCTACAGAAAGGACTCTTGTTCAAACAAGGGCAATATCATGCAATATATGAGAAAAAGAAAATTAATAAAAAAGAAAGAAACAAAGCTGAAGGGGCAGAATCAGACAAAGTTGTCTTCAAAACAGTGTGAGTACTTTACTATTAAATGAAACGTAATGGGTCATAATAGAAAGATTTTAGACTATTTTGATTTTCACTGGTTCCCAATTTCATACTTTTCCGCAGTTTAATAACAGAGATTGCTCAGTGTCCTTGCACTCATTGTACTACACTGTCTCTTACTTTAAATTTTTGCTCTTTCTGCTTTAGTGTTCCTGACTCAAACAAAAACTGGACTTACTCACTTTAAAGTAGAAAAAAACCAGGAATATAATTTGAAAGATTAGGTTTTGTCAAAGCAGAGTTTTACCTACATTTTTAATCTACTTTAATATAACAGGCTCTTTTGAGCCTACATTATCCACAGCAGATGCATAACAGATAATCCTGACTGAACCTAACAGAAAAAAAAGAAATTAAATAAACTGATGTCTTGCTTCAGGAATCACTTACCAAAATCTTTGTAAAATATATTTGTTTTCATCATAAGTGATGAAACTAGAGATAACTGTATGATTCATAGAGATGACACCAGCACTAAAACCAGCTAAAACGAAAGTTTTTCAAAATTTGATTTTTGTATCCTCAAATCTGAGACAATGAACAATGACAAATGCATGAGGGATAAACTTAATGCATAGTCAAACACCACAGACTTGCCCAGTTCAGGTTTGTGCTTGTGACAAAAGTATCTAACATTACTCTATCATAGCTCAGGACTAGAATTGTTACCTTCTTAAGCTTTACTTAGCAGTATAACCTATATAAGAGAAATTCTAAATATGTAATAAATTAAATGTGATTATAGAGTATTATCCCAGTAGACAGTGAAAATTGGTACAGAATATGTCCTGCATCACCTGGGACTTCGTGTAAAATAGTATTTGTGGAATATTTTGAATAAATTAAATCAGTCTGTAAACAGGAGCAATGCACCTGCTCTTCTTACATCACTACAGCCTTACTAACATTGTTTCATTCAAAAAAGAACAGATATGGCCTTGCCAAATATGTCAGGTCTTATTTTGCTAAACATTTATTTGTTGACGATCCGTGTCTTCTCTGAAGTAGTATACTATCCTGAAACAAAGGAACTGTGCAGACTTCATGTCCGCCACTATACAACACATTATGTCTAGCTTATATAAATGACAATATATTCCAAGATTTTCTTGGAAAGGCAGTTAAAGTAAATCTAAGTTTTTAAGACCAATGAGTGCACCCAGGATCAAATACAGACTTTCACTGATTCGAATGAACTTTTCAGACTACGCAGTCTGGCTAGACCATATAGAGATGCAATGTATGAAAGAAATTCGTGCTAAGTCTTGGGTACAATGGCTGACAATGGCATTAAAAAGATAATAAAATCCTTGTTACCTAAACCAATTTTAAAATTGATTTTAAGAACACCTTGGCATGCTCACTGATTCCAGAACGCAATGAAGCTTAGTTAAGAAACTGGAACTTAAGCATTTTATTTCCTCAGACCTTTGTCCATTTTGTTAAAAGATTGAATACCTAATGCAATGCTATTGAAATAAATTCGATTGCGAGACCAAAATCACTCTAAGAGGAAAAATGGAATCCCAGTTGTTATTTACTGAAATATCCCATTGTGTAGCATGCTAGAAAAATATCTTGTTAAGTAGTGAACTGTATCCAAAGTACAAATCTACAAACCTGAAATCAGAATTCGCATCCTCTTCAGTTCTTCTGTACTTATAAATATTACTAGACTTCTGAATTTCTAAACTCTCCAGCACAATACTCTTATCAAGAATGGAAGACAAATGTAGCTGATCTTGAAGCATCACCAGATAACTATGAAACTTCTGCTACTCTGTAAACAATCCTGAAACTCTGTGCTTCACAACTCTATTTTGCTTCATTCCCTATTCTCTCATTTATGAATCTTTATGTTAGCTTACTTGTATTTTTCAGGATTATACCACATGGACAGCCAGTTTATATCACCACAGTTACCACCGTGATAATGTTAACACTTCTACAGAGATTCATAAGGAGGATTCAAAAGCCTACAATATCCTAGGTATTTACAAATGCTTTGGTGAAGGGAAAAGACAAAAATCCCCATAGTTAAAAGTTTTAGTAGGCCTATTTAAACTAATAAAACTTCCTTGAACATGGTCATCAATAAAGCAGTTTAGATATTCATCCTACCGACTTTTGGTACGTCCACCATAAATCTCTATTTTTATTCTTTCCTCCAAAAAAAACCCCATGAATAAACTACATTATCAGATCCACAGAAAGGATATTAACAAATTAATTTCTTGAGAATACAATTTCTCGGTCTCATTTTCACAATTTTGATATATGGGAACTTAAATTAATGGAGTATTTTCAGACTATATCAGGTACTCAGACAAGTGGTTTGTGTTGGTGGGGACAGCCAACCACACCCATGGATATTCATGGTTATTCACAGAATCTGATAAAATGCTCCATCTAAAATCTGCGTCATTCCAAATGCAGCAGAAGATATTTTCATGCATTTGATCAAATTTGATTGAATATCCATTTAATTTAGTAATGCTGTCAAGGATACATTGGTGTTTAAAAAAAAAAAAAGTGAAGGGCTTTTTTTTAATCAATTAAATACATTCTGCCTTCATTTGCTTTATTCCTGCACCTGGGATTTGCCCATAATTTCATTACTGGGTGCCTTAGTATCGTGTAAGTACTTCCACTTTTTATGTTTAAGAAACAAAAGCCAAATTTATCATTTTGATGGATTGCTTTCTCCTTTTGGCTTCACACCTTTTTTATGCTTTTAGCAGTGTTTTCTTTTTTCCCTCTGGGAAAGCAGCATTTCCAATTTTCATGTGCAAGTCATTGATCCATTAAACTATTTACATGTTTACACTCTACTACTTGCATCATAATCAAGGCTGGGCTTTTCATTCGGTATGTAAGAGTATTTGTTCAAGATATAAAAGCAGTCAGATTTTGTCTTGCACCCTTTGTTTAAATAAAAAACCCTTTTTAAACATTTAAATGTATCACTTGATGAACAACAGGACTCAAAACTCACATTAACAGATATACATTCTATTATTTCTCTATCTTTTGTAACTTCTAAAAAAAACTGATTTGGTGTAATGAAGGTCATAATTTTCAAATTAAAAAGAACAATCTAAGTTGACATGACTGTAAAACAAACTAATTAAATTCATGTAGAGATTGTAGCTCCATTATTCTTGCATACACTGTCACATGCTCTGTAATTGAATTAGTGGCACAAGAAAATTATATTGAATACCAAGTCAACCTGCCTATTGGTGCACTAATAAAAAGCTCTTAAAATTTTGTTCAGAGTTTGTAAACATTATTATGAACTTCTGACTCTGGCTTCAAACTCAAAATTGGTTTAAAAGCAGTAAAAATAAATAATACATAATATTTCCTTTCTTGGCATCAGGTAAATGAAATTAAACTATTCCAATGCTATTCCATTTTGCGTACCAAAAAACCAAATTTTTTTTAAGGCTCCAATTTTTATTATCATATTCTTACTCTTCATACTAAGCCCAGTCGTGAAGAAAAGTGAGTCTACAGACCAACATCTCTAAAACAGTACCAGCTATCCCTTAGTCACTCAGAGAAGCACATTCCTTACTTGAATTTATAGTTCTTGCATTTAATCATCACATCAGTACTTCCCTGCATAGCCCCATGTTGAACACCATACAGGTGACAGCCATACCGTGGCTTCTGTTACATCTATCAGTTATTTGGTAACTACCAACTATCTTATCAAATTCATGACACACCAGGAAGTTGGGCTCAGATGTATTTTATTTCCCTATCTCTAATTAGAATGAACATTTACTGAATGAATAAAGTCTTGAATACTATTAAGAGAAGCAGATGCACTGCTGGAAGGGCTGTGACACTACAGGGCTAAAGCTAAAGAAATACACTGGTAGTGAGCCAAATCATGATAACTTCATCTGTACGCCCAAAACTGCTGACTGTCAGATCTAATCAAACTGGAACATGACAAAGCGAATCATAAATTTCCAGACATGAAGACTATTCTTAATAGTGCATATAAATAATTGGCTTTGTAATTAGAAGTACCTGCATCTCTCCTCCAACACTATTTTCATAGCAGTGTCCAAAAAACAAACAAAAAATCCCACTAAACAACACACCAAAAAACACCCTACCAACGAACCCCTTACATGACCAGGTTTAAGGTCTTTATATCTCATTAAAAAACCATGGAGTGTAAAGAGAGAACAAGGTGCTTGTTAGTTGCTTATGAACACACTCCTGACTCCCTATTTCCCCATAAAACAGTAAATTACCATTATTTAAATCAGAAATAAAATTCAAAACAAAAATTAATGTTTTATGAATGTTTTTAAGTGAAGACAGCAAGGAGGATATTTTGGGAAAATCCACTAACAGCAGTCAAAATTACCTATCTTCCTCTGTTGCTATCTTCATACCCATTGTGGCTCTGGATCCACAGATCCTGTATCATGAACCCAGACTTTAAATCTAACACTGGCCTGCATTGTCGCCACTGTGTCACCTTTCTGCAAGTCCTATTTCTCATCCTTTATCTAGTGGAATTTTAAAGAGTGTTTACCGTTTTCTGCTACACAGAAAACTTAAACAACTTAAACAACAGTTACTTCCTTTCTCTTACCTACTTTTAACCAGCATCCACCTCTAGAGAAGACAGAGGAGAACACCATTTACTTAAAACTGTATAAGCTGTAGTATGTGAAGTAACAAATGGAACTGAGCATACTTGGACGGAAAAAAGAAATGGACTTTATAAATAGAAGGTATAAGATTACACATTATTTTTTGTGCTCAGTTAACAGCATTACTTCTTACCACTCCTTTCAGTTTAATAATTGCCCATAATAACTTGACCAACAGCTTGAAATTTAAATGCAGGCTGTGAATCGTTCCACAAAGTCTAAACCAAATAAGTACAACAGAACTGAGAACTAAGTAAGGTTTGCTTTATTTCCTATGCACTTGAATTAAAAAAGCAAATAAAGCTTCAGGGAGATCATCTTAGCAGATTATTATTCAAATATAAAAACACTAAAGCACTATTAATGTCATATCAGGGTCTGTGTGCCACCTTTCTTAACAAATGAAGGATAGCAATAGAAACATTCAAGCTTTAAAGATCAAAGCATGTTCTCTTTCAAAGTTCTTTGTAAGTGGAGGAAGAAAATTTTGACAGAATCTTACAATTCTTTTAAAACAAATAATCTGCATTGTTCTATAAAATATTTACAAGAATGTTTTTATCCGTTACTGCTGTTGTGGTGGTGGTGGTGGTTTAACCCCAGCTGGCAACTAAGTACCATACAGATACTTGCTCACATATACACACCCTATTGGGAAATGGAGAGGAGAATCAGAAAGAAGTTAAATCCCGTGGGATTAGACAAAATCAGTTAAGGAATTGAAAAAATAAAATAATACAATTTTTAAAATAAAAAATAAAAAAAGAAAATGGAAACAACAAAAAAGATAGAAATAAAAACAAAAAAACCCCAAGTGATGTAGAATACCACTGCTCACCACTGAGCGACGTCCAGCCCCTTCTCCAGCTGCGATTGGCTCCTCCCAGACAACTCCCCTGTGTTTATATACTGGGAATAATGTTCTAATATACAGAGTATCCCTTTGGCCAGTTTCCCTGGTCTGGCCATGCTCCCTTGCAGCTATTTGTGCACCTGCTCACTATCAGAGCATGGAAAACTGAAGTCCTTGACTTAAGGTGCAGCAACTAAATCATCAGTGTGTTATCAACATCACTATCATATTAAATCCAAAACACAGCATGTTTCAGCTACTAGGAAGAGAATTAACTTTGCTCTAGCCAAAACCAGGCAGTTTTGGTTTTGCTGCATTTCACAAAACATTCTCAATAATAAGCTAGCCACTAGAAGCTATAACTACACTTAGTAAAAGTTCACTCTTACCTGAGTCTACATCAATCAGCACAAAGTGACAACTAACAAAATAATTAAAGAGAATACTTATTCTGTCCAGTTATATCAGTATGGAGTCCTGAATAAAGGCTGGAACAAGATTTCTGAAGAAAACCTAAAAGGTGACACCTTTCTTTCAAAACTGAGGGAAGAGAATACAATGAAAGATCGTACCACGACACAGTGAGCTATGCAAATAGCAGTCTAACTCAGACTGCCTCAGACTCTTGTATAATCCCTTTCTGCCCGGGTCGTGCAATGTCCCAGATGGTACAGCTGGAAAATAATTTCTATATCCACTGTGCATGATGTAAACTCTTGTGTTATTCAGCCACTGTACTGGGCTGAAATACAGTTGATTGCACTTGCCTTTTTCATCAGCGAGGGAAAACAAAAACCCACAAACCTAACATTTTTCTTGGTTATCACCAGCACATTGCAGTTTGCAATAACTAGTTGATAAAATACATCTGAATGTGCCATAGAAATTATAATTAATAGAATTTTAAATTCTTTCTCCCTTTTATCAACAAAAATCGAACCAGTAACATACCTCTTTTTTCTCTGTGAACTTCTTCCAAAAGTTTTTCTTGGCTTTTTATCTGTTTAAAGAGAGACTGATGTTCAGTCTCCTTTATCTGTGTAAAGTGTTTGAGCTGTTCTCGGCTTTGCAGCAAGTAGCATCGTAGCTTTTTTTCCTTACTTTCTCTTTCCTTTACCTCCTCACACAGCCACTGAAGCTTAGTCTATATTAAAAAAAAAAGATGGTACAATAAAAAGTGAAGAATTATAATGAAAATAAAAGGACATAAATGTTCGCTGACCAAATTGTCTTTTGAGTCACAGATTACTCATTTGTACCTATCTGAATAATAATAATAGGGGACATTCAGATATATTAAGAGAACATATGTTGACTTTCAAGAGACTGAAAAGACATATTTTGGCTGATAATTATATGTGAAAAGCCAATACAGGGATTTTCTTTTATATTATTTTATTTCTTTTTAAATCAGAAGCATGAATTTGCTAGGGTAGATATGGAAATTCACTCTGCATTAGTGCACACAGAAACCAAGAGATAGGCCTTCCTTTCAGAATACCTTTTTCTCTTTACTTTGACAGAATTTAAAGTATTTCTCCTTTCTAAAAAAGTGACATCAATCCTTTCTAGTCAGCAAAAGTCAATATTTAAGGTTTATTCAGAGGAGAAGAAGATCTCATTGATAAGGTTGTGATCAGTATAGTAAATCTAGAAGTGATCAAATGAAATACTTTCACATAGCCTATTTAAAAACAAAAGAAAATAAAAGTGGCGTTTTAAGTAGTCATTCATTCTAAACTTCCCTCTAGCAGCTAAACAAACTGAGGTGAGAAATGTATGCAAAATATTACTAGGTGCTCTTTGGAAGTTCTTTTTAATAATACGTCAGTGTCACTTTTTCAAATGAAGAAAATATTTCCTCCATAACATTTCTCCTTTGATTCCAATCTTATCTATGTTATCTACAGTGGTAGTGTTTCTCGGTCTACAAGTCTTACACAGAGCACACACCATGAATAACCTTCTCTTACATGCAAACATTTGCAACTTTTTTTCTTTAAGTCAGTTCTCCTGTGGCTTTGGCGTTTCTACATGAAGCAAAAACACCTGTTGTTTTCCACAGTTTGTGATCTATTTTGATAATGAGAAACTTACTTCTTTTAAAAGGTACGGGTAAGAAATGTGCTTATGTGTGTGAGTTGAGGGAACTGGAGGAAAGCTGCAAAATGAAAGGCAAGATTTATGAGTTACAGTCATCACCTTGAAGATGTTTTCAAGCATTTGTGCCCCCACATTATAGGATCTGAAAGCTTCAATGGGGAAAGAAAAAATGTTCATTTTCCAAGAATCCAATCCAATATATTTTTTATTTAATAAATACCAGCCTTATTTAAAATCATCTCTTGCCTTGTGATAATGTTGTAAGAGAAACTTAACCTGCTGACTACATTCTCATTGCTTTACTTGTCTGAAAAAATTTGAATCAGATCTAAAGGCTATCACTGCTCTTACTTCAATGCCCTTTTTTTGGTGAGAACAACATTGCTACTTACTTTGCTACAAAGATGGCCATTTCTTGTTGATAGAAACATTTGGAAAATTACTCTATCACTTGAAATAACAGTCAGGAAATATCAGAATTATTGCCAAAGGAATGCTTTTGTATTTTTCCTTTTACCCTTTAAGTGCCATTTTAAACAGACTTTCAACTGAATCAGATCCATTCATTCACAGACTCACCCCCTCACTCAATTGTTAGGGCTAAAAAGGACCTTAAGGACCATCTAGTATCTAGTTCCAACCCCCTGCCATGTGCAGGGACACCTCCCACTACACCAGGTTGCTCAAATGTTGGATATTACTTTATTCAGTAAAATAATATTCAGGAGTTTTGACTATTACCTTTGTTTCTGCTAACCAGCGATGAGGATCATTCAGTACTGTTGGTGTAAGGGATATTGCCTATGGAAAAGCAGGAGACAGACATAAAATGGGAATTAGACATAGAATGAAGAAAGTCTTTTCTGCTTACTGGAAATTCATCAAACAAATACATTTTTTATCACGGAAGATAAAGCCTAGTGTTTGACTTCTCTGAATACAAGTATTTATTCATCAAATTCCTCCTTGCTCACCCAAGTTGCAGTGGCAACTTCCTGAAGGTTGGAAGTTTTTAGAAACATGGGTAATACCTAAAGTACTGGGCAGAGGAACAATGTAACAAAGGAAGCTTCTTTTTTTCTTTAAAAACTAACTTTTTTTTCGCATTAGCTGTCAAGTCAAAAATTCACATTCAGAACTAATTTAAGTTCGCCAGTGAAAAAAAAAAAATAGGGAGAATTATACAAACAGAGATCTGCAGAACTTTATCCAGAAACCAAAAACTCTGCACGAGGTGGGAAGCAAGTCCAAGAAGGTACGGCTCAGTGATCAAGAATCTGGCAACTAGAGCAGATCACCAAACTTAATAAAAAACCAGACCTATCTGTAAGGATACAGAGGAGAAAGCTTGTTTGTCAAACGCATCTTCTTAGAATTCTCATCTAGTTTTGTGCTGCAACATCCCAACTCCATACGTAAGTGGAGAAACTATGTCAATTTTGAAAAATTCCTATCTCAAAAGCAGCCTAGCCCAGTCAAATGACCAGGAACTACAAAGTATTCTCTGTTTAAATAGCAAGACAAAAAAAGATGTAATCTGAGTGTACTCAGGGGTTGCAGCTAAGGCTAAAAAGCCACCAGCTCAAGCACTTATGAGTGTGGCAACAAGCTGAGTCAGATGTTCTGTTCTCTTTATTCTCAAAAACGTACAATGTTGTTTTAAGACGATTAGTCATTTAGAATCATACGAAGGGAGGAAGAGTGGTTTCTGAACCTGTGGAGCAAATGAGAATGCTCAGAAGAAAAGCTACAGGGAGACAGGGGTTGCAGAAGTAGTAAAATAGTGAAAAAAAAGTTACAGCAAGCTACCAGTTTCCTGAAAATCTGAGTGTGAGTTTTCTGGAAACAAGGACCTGCTCCTCAAAAGAGGAGGTTATAAACTCTTCATTTTCAGTTTTTAGTTCTCTACATAAAAAACAAAGCATCCAAGTGATTTTTTAACAAAACCTTTCTTTCACTTTCTCCCAATTTTAAAAGCATTTTAGGTCTTTCTTGAGGACTTCCCAACTCCAGGAACACTGCCTAAGAAAACTTACCTCAAAATTTTGGCTGATAAAAGGTCCTTTCATATAAGCAAAAGGAGAACTATCTCTCACAAAAAAAAAAAGGCAAAAGAAAGCAGTACCAATTAATGCATGGACAGTTCTTCATAGCATTCTAATACCTAGCAAAGTCCGTCTGTACCAGCTAAATATCTATAATTCTATTAGAATGATTATCTATACAACACTGACAACAATGTATACAAGTTCTGCCGCAAACTTTCATTAAGAAAATAACAAAACCTGCAGTATACTTAAAACTTAGAATTACTTTGAATTTTTCCATGGAGTCCCGAGAAAAGATTTCACAAGCAGCATCAATTTCACTTCCTATCATGGAGAGAATGGATTGCTGTTCCATTTCTAAGTGATGCAGCTGATCTTTAAACTGCAGTTTGGCCTCACTCATCTTTCTCAAATGATCTTCTTCATTGCTGATCTGTTTTTCCTGGAGAGAAAGAAGAAAAACCAAACAAAGATAAATTATTGCATTAATAATATAGCAATAAATCTTTTAATCTTATAATCATACTATACTCAGTCATGCTAACTTTCACTCCTTGCAATGGAAAAATAATACCTTCTAATAGCATTTGTAAGTTCCTGCCTTGATTCTCCTTATTATCCTGTGAATCCGTTATGAAGAAACTGCTACCAAATCCAAACTCAACAATCATAAAGCGCATTTTCGAAGTCAAAAATAGATGTTCTATTACAAATCTCCTCATGAGTAGAAAAAGAGCCCAGAGCTCTTCTTTTGCCCTGAATCAGTTATAGGCATCTAACCTTTATCAGCAGAAAAGAGATCCCAGAAGGAAAATTTTATTGGCAGTCATTGTGCCCTCAAAGGAAAACTACTCAAAGAATATCTCATAGGAAAGTGAGTGATACTGAGGAAAGCATTTTATGTTATCATCTAATGTCAGAAGGTTGATTAAATATGTTACAGATGTTTTTAAAATTCAGATTCTCTTCTTTTATATCTACGATAGAGCTGCCAGGTAAAACTGAACAAAACTGCTGCTGAATTACACAAAATATTGAATTATGCATCATAATTAATATAGAAAAACCTATCTTGTGAGAATAAGTGAAATTGAAACACACCTGTCTGCTGCTGAGATCAGGAGAATGTAATGCAGCAAAGGGTAAACACTTTAACAGGCACATTCTAATGTGTGCAAGTTGTACCAAGAATGGTGAGAAGAGCAAGAATTTCAAAAATTTATTAATTTTAGACCTCCACAATGACAAGGTAAAACTGTTCAAAGTGTATTTGTTGGAAATCTTCATCCATTGCTCTTACGAGACACCAGTTTGGAGTTAGGTAATATCTATCTAACACAAGTTCCATGAATGGGATATATATGGAATCACAGAATCATTTATGTCGGAAAAGGACTCAATGATCTTAGAGTCCAACTGCAAACCCCATACTGCCAAGTCCACCGCTAAACCCTAATTATGTCCCTGAACACCACAACTGGATGTCTTTTGAATAGCTCCAGGGGTGATGACTCAACCACTTCCCTGGGCAGCCTGTTCCGACGTGTGAATAAATTTTTCCTAATATCCAATCTAAAGCTCCCCAGACACAGCTTAAGGCTATTTGCTCTTGTCCTACCACTTGCTAATTGGGAGAAGAGACCAACATCCACCTTGTTACATCCTTTCAGAAGGTTGTATACATATATATGTAAAGGTGTTACTTCTATTAGTGAAATAGGTGTTTTTAATACAGGTGACCTACAAATGTGAAACACCCACACTTGGTAAGTAGTCTGATTTTATCACTTAATTAATACAAAAATACTTGAGTTAGACAGTAGTTATTTCAAACTGAAGAAATCGCAAGACTTTTTAAGATGGAGAAGTTCCAGTATTTCTGTACTATATAGATGGGAGTTGAAATAACAGTTTTGACCCAGATAAGTATTCTGAAAGTAATAAGATTGCATCGTATATATTTCCAGTATCAGTATTCTGTTACCTCACTATTCACTGAACGCAGTCCATCACATGTCAAAGTTCATTCCCAAAGACCATGACTACAACAGAATATGTAACTTTATTTATTTCTTATCTGCTTGATTTTCTGAGTGTGCTAACATTCCTCAACATTCTACATCCAGAGCCTACAGGAGAAACAAAGTCACTAATGACTCAGAAGTGCACAGAAGGAAAAGGAAAGAAACCAACCATTTTACCACTATTCTCTGCTCCTCCATCTTTCATGAAAAAAAAAATCCGAGGTAGCTATAATACCTATGCTTCTTTGAATTAGTATTTGCATTTAGAACAGAATGATATTAAAAGTATAAAGAGCATGGAAAAGAAAAGGAAGTCTTTTGTAATAAGCTTCTGCTACATTGCCACAACTCTATGCTAGTAAGAGATTTCAAGAGGTAATATTATTTCCCCCATCCTAACACCCCTTTTGACAACCCATGAAACCACAACAGCAAATATTCTCTTAAGTTAACCATTAATGCAATCTAGTAGCAGTCTCCATCTGCATTTACCTTCAAAAGTTGAGACCACAGGACTGCATGCTTAAAAACTTCTCTGATCTTTTTCAATTTAGAGATAAACGTGATTTTGGTCTAAAAACAGTGTCTTCCCAATATGAGGTAAGGTTGGAGCTAGTTCACAACAGACTACAGAAGCCTATGTACATCCCTATGAACACATTTTCTTAATAATAGATATTATAGAACTAAAATGCCAACATAGAAAAAACACATTTTGAATTTTCATTTCAGGTACTTTTTATAAGTCTGACAAGTTGAGCTTTTAAACCACTTCCTGACAGTTTAGCACACTAAAGAAATGCCAGGTTTAACATTTTTCTATCCCCATACTATCAAAAAACCCCCAAAAATCAAAAAATCCTCCACCCCAACATTAGTTAGAATTTCTTTTACTAAGCTTACATTGCATATCTACTTCAAATTATCTCTAAATTATTCATAGCTCCACTGCTTCTTGAAGAAAAGTATGAAGAAAACTAGAAGTGGTTGGTTAAACATTCGTTAGTTACCTATAGTAGAGATCAGGCAAGCAACAGGATTTATATTTCTAGTCCTAAATAATATTAGGAAATCTTTGAAGTGATACAGTTCGTAACTGAGTCAAAGCACTTTTGTCTTCTTTCATTTATATAGACACTGTGTATTATGGTATGACTTACATTCTTTAATACATACATGGTGGGGTTTTCTAGGTTTACCATCTGTTTCTATAATCCATCATTTATTTTAGGTATTATCACAACAGAGAAACAAATCATTGTTAAAATCAGTTAATTTTACCTTTTTCTCCAGTTCTTGTTTTACAAACTCACATTTCCGTTTTAGTTTTATATTTTCTTCTTCATTTTGAGTTAATTCTTCTGTCAATTTATCACACTCAACTTTTAATTTTTCCAGTTGTCGAGACTGAGTCTTGACTATATTTTTCTCTTCTAAAAGTTCCATCTGATGGTAAAGGGAAAACAGATTACGAAGTCACTGTATGGGTTATTTTAAAACATACCCAAACTCTAAAGTTTTAAATCAGTGGAACACTACTGCCGAATGATAAATGTCAAAAATTAAATTGAGTTAAGTTATACTAAGTGCAATCACTTATCTGAACATGGAAAACATGCACCACAGAGTTGCAGAACCATACAGTGTTTAAAAGCAGAAAATAAAAGTTTCAGATTCTTCATTTCAGGCTCTGCTACACTCATCAGCTTACATCATCCAGAGAAGCCTACTATTTATGCAATTTTTCCATTACTGAAATCAATTGGAATCAGAAAGTCTAAAACTATCATTTAATTTCAGGAACTAATACTAAATTTATATTTGGAAGGAAACAACAGCAAAGATTTAGTACTTTTAAGTTCTAGAATTGTGTGGGTTTAGTGCTATTATTTTGTGCAATTAATGCTACTCATGAAAACATTGCAGAGAAAAATGAAGAAAACATAGAAAAAAATAACTGACTGAAAATGAAAGATTTGAGAAATGCTCTACAATATCTAAAAATTTTTTTTTAAATACAACAAAGAAGCAGATTAACACATGTATTACTCAAAAGCAGTTTCATATTAGATGAATTGTGGGATGCAGTCAAACACAAAAATAAACCTGCAAAGTAAATTTCTTTCTGAGTAAAAGCAAAAATTCTATTTCCCAATTACACTATAAATATAACTTCTATGAGGAAGAAGGGTAAGGAGACAAGTTTTATGAGTTAATTTAGACACTAAATCTAGACACTAATTTAGACACCACACAGATTACAAAAACTCTTCCAAAGGACAATTTGAGAAAGAACTTTGGCATCCACAGTCTACAAAGACTTAAGACCACAAAGACAAGCCTGCGATGCCCAAAACATTTTCTGTAAATACGCTTATAAAAATCAACTTTTCAGTTCCTACTAAAGGTAATTGCATTATAATATCTATGTAGATGAAGACAATCCAAGAAAAAACCCTCACCTATACTACCCTTGAGACACAAAAGAGAAAGTTAACACTTATTAACTTACAGTATGGACAAGGCAGATATGACTATAATTTAATTGATCTTTATTGAACCCAACTGCAACATTTAATAACCTTCAGGAAAAAAAGGATGGCACAACTGGAAAATGTATAGATAACACTTAAAAAGGAAATGCACACATACGTACAATTTTATATGTATAGATTCACATCTCCATATAACCTTAGATTAAAGATTAATACTTCAAATACTTCCATACTGTCAGGCATTCTAAGAAAACAAGTATGTTTTTAAAGCAAATGAAGGTATGTATTAATATTAGGGGACAGATCCAGAGCTTCTGAGCACATAGCTGATTGGGGACCACTAAGCAAACCACTTGAATTCCTATGCCTAGTGTATATATAATTTTAATTAACAAGTAAGACATCATAGAGGCACTGGTTGGGAATCATTTGGGATGTTCTAGCAGAAACAGAATTAAAAGTTTAAGTATCAGAATCTCAGTAATGAGACAGTAAGATCCTTCTTAACGCCGGTATCTCAAAAAACTCTATGGTCTTTTCCAGTTCTATTGCATCATAAAATATTTTTACAGTACCTTCCTACTACCCCAAAAAATCCTTAACTATCTAATAATTTTTCAATCTAGTGCTGCACTACAGAAAACCAGGGAAAAGTGAGGCAAAAACTACCACACAGAGGAGGCTAGAGAAGAAAGAAGAACAAAAATCTAAAGTCACTTCTTTTTACAATCTATGCAGGAGTTAGTCCTCTAAACACAGGACTCTGTACCCTTGATTTCCTGGAAGTAACTCATAAATACATCCTCTTTTAAGTTTAAGGCTTTGGATCCTACAAATATATTAAATTTCCCTTTACTCCTAAGGTCTCTCTCAACCGACCTTTATTTTTAAAGCTTTAACTATCTTTGGACAGGATACATATATTCCTTTCCAAAAACAGTTACAAAGGTTGGACACAGCTGAGGCATAAATAAGGTCATTATTACTGTAACAGTAAAAGACAACTGGTTGCTAGACACAATATCTTAGCAGCCTGAAAAAAAAAAAAAAAAAAAAAAAAAGGTTAAAAAACCCCAAGGATCTGTTGGATTTCCCTAAACACTACCCTAACACCAAAATACTAAAAAAAAAAAAAAAAAAANNTTGGATTTCCCTAAACCCGTCCCTAACCCCAAAATACTAAAAAAAAAAAAAAAAAAAGAAAAAAAAAGATAAAATGCATATTAAGTTTACCTTAATTTGGAAGAAAAGTATGTCCATAAAACTGAAATCCAAATGCAATGTAATGATGAGTTCAGACAAAAAGTAACCAAATCACCTGCAGGATGACATGTTCTCATCAGATCTTCCTAGAGATGGATATGATTTTCTGTTTTGTTTCATTTACAGTCTCTCAATCAAGAGAATCTTGTGCATTATCATTTTGTACACTTCTAAAAAAGTTGCCTACCCTAATGTCTTAGAAAATTCATCTCCCTCAGACCCTCTGCTCTTAAAAAATATACGTAGATTTAGGATTCTGGGAAAGTCATGGAATTGTAAATGAACTATGTAAGTGAATTTTTTTAATACTCCGCTTAGGTTCAACAATCACTAACAATAAAAAGGTCCTAACTGTAGGATTTGCCATTTCATAGAAGAACACAGTCACAATCAACTTATTTTTTTCTTATTAGCATCCAGAATACACTTTCCTTCTCTCCACTTGGTATCAAATACACACCCTTAATCTCAATGTCATTACCAAAGAAAAAAACTCATTTGGACAGACCAGTTAAATAATGCTATACACACTAAAAATTAAGTCCCCAATGTTAAGCACTGCTGTCAAAATATTTGATTTTAATGATCCTTCTACTAAGAACCACCTAGGGGATTTTTTATTGCTATCTTCAGTTAGAGGTTTCTATCAGCTGTCAATTATTAAGTCATGAATGATACATGAAGTAACTAAACACCAGCCACAACAGAGATCCCTGAGGGACACTATTCATCATTGCTGTATATCGGGACTCCATCTGGACACTGAGCCATTGACTACAACCCTCTGAATGTGATCATTCAGCCAATTCCTTATCTATCTAACATTCCACTCATCAAATCCATCTCTCTCCAATTTAGAGAGAAGGATGTTGTAGGGGACTGCATCAATTGCTTTACAGAAGTCCAGATAAATGATATCTGTAGCACTTCCATTGTCCCTTGATGTAATCACTCCATCAGAGAAGGCCACTGGGTTGGTCACACAGGACTTGCCCTTGGTGAAGCTCTGCTGGCTGTCCCAAATCATCTCCCTGTCCTCCACGTGCCTTAGTACATCTTCTGGCAGGATCTTCCCAGGAACAGAGATGAGATTGACAGGTCAGCAGTTCCCACAGTCCTCCTTTCTACCCTTTTAAAAGATGGGTACAATGCTTCCCCCTTTTCAGTTACCTGGCACTTCACCCGATTGCCATATCAAAACACTACAGCTTCACTAAAATATTTCCTTTTATTGTGATCACAGACATACCTATTTCATTACTTTTGATTTTGACCTAAAACCAGTACTGTAACTTTTTTTACCCTGAACTTTAAACTTTTACAATGGCCTGCAATAAAATGTGTGTTAAGTGCTTTAAGCCCATGCTTTATTACCTTCATCATTCAGTGGCAGGGGCTGTGGGTGGGACGTGTGGGAGGAGGGGGGAAATCTGACATTGGAATTCTTCACAATAAGTACCTTTAGCATTCTAATCTGAGCCTCTGCATCACCTTTTTCTTGTTTAAGGAGTTTCATGAGTTCTTGAACATTTTGTTCATGTTTGATTTTCACATTTTGTAACTCTGATCTAAGATCTGCCAACTCCTGTTGGTGAATTTCTCTTTCCATCTTCAGCTGCCTGTTAGCTGAAGTCATCTCTTCATGACTAGATTCCTGCTGTTTCTGGAGGTCTGAGAGGCTCTTAAGTAATTCCTTTTTGGCTTTCTCCTCTTCTGCTATTCTGTTTGTTAGTTCCACACGTACAGCGCTTAAATTTTTTACATCTGCTTGCATTTCTAGGAGTTGTTCTTGGTCTTTTTTATGGAACAAGTTAATAGTTGCAAGTTCTGTCTTCAAGTGTTCCTTCTCAGCTTGCATTTGATTTTGTAGAAACACCTGCTTTTTCAACTCATTCTCCAATTTTTTTACAGTACCTTCAACTTCTCTGATCTCTTCTTCAAGAGATCCCTGGTGTGACTCCATTTCATTCAGTTTTACCTCTTTGCAGTGGAGGAGTTCTTCCTGCTGGGCTCTCTTTGTAAGCACATCATTCAGCTCTTTTCGCAGGTTTTCTATTTGGTTTATAGCTGAGAGAAGCTGACTTTTGAGATCATCTTTTTCTTTGAGGGCCTAGAGAAGAAAAAAAAAAAAATCCATCGTGATCTGAAATAATTAAAGGTAATTGTTGGAAGGATGTCCTTAGACATCAGGAATTATGGAACAATTAACATATGTATGTGAAAATACAAAATTTTTGCTTGCTATGAACTCAGTTCAAATGTATTCAGTGTTTCTTTAAATTTACACACAGATCACGTGCAATCTGAAATTTGGCCTTGTCCTTAAATTATCTAGCCTTCTAAGCAGGGATAGTTTTAGTTAATTCTCTGCTTCTCACACTCTCTCTTTGCAGACTGTGCTTCTTTATTGGTTCCTCCAAACAGCAAGATGGAGAAAATGAGGTAACAGAGTAATGCAGCAGCATACAGGGAGGACTATTGGACAATACACCTTACCTACAGTCCATTCCATATGCTGACTTATTTCGTTTATTTTCTAAAATACCACACATGAAGTATATCAACTTTAACTTATTTTTGAAATTAGGCACAGTAGACGAATCAATAGCAGTTAAAAGCTTGGTTCACATATGCATCAAAGCCAAGAAATAATGACATCATCTCCCAAATAAAAATCAGTCAAATGCAACAAAAATTCCACTGTTTTCCTAAGGACCTTAAGGGTTTGGGTGCTATTTCCAACACTGATCTATTTCATATTAAAAACACCACAGAATCACAGAATGTGTAAGCTTGAAAGGACCGCAGTGGTTCATCTGGCCCAACCTCCCTGCTCAAGCAGACTTATCCTAGAACACAGGCGCAGGATTGCATCCAGATGATTCTTGAATATCTCCAGTGAGGCAGACTATGCAACCTGTTTGGGCAATCTGTTCGGATAGATCAGATTCTTTAAACTGACTTAATAAATTTGATAATAAATTTTACTGGGCAATTCCACAAGGAATGCACATTGTGGATGTAGCAAAATTATTTGAAATAATCCAGAACAAAAAGACAATTAGGGTTAAAAGTGCACAGTTAAAAATAAAATGATTTGCAATTACATAAAGAATAAGCACTGCAAAGCAAAATACAAAAATAATAAATTGAGGACAAGGACTAATGACCATCACGGGGTTTTTCAGAAAAAAAACCTACCAAACAAAAAGACCTTGCTAAACCTATCTTGTCATTCCACTTAAAGGAATTGGCTAAAAAAACCCAAAACCCAAAAAACCACCAAAACCAAAACTCCAGTAAAACTAAATTAAAACCAATAAGTTACTTGCTTTGAGTAACATCACACACTTAAAAGAAAATATATTTCAAAAGACACAAGATGTTAGAAAGTCCACTGTCAAACAATATTAAGGACAACCACACGGACAAAACTTTAACCAAATTATCCGAGTAACTCCAAAAGAATGAAACCTAAACAATCTTTCTATAGCCCATCCATTGTCTGCAAATATTTCAAAAATCTCAAAATTGCAAGCTATGATTGCAATCCAATTTTGAAAGTTTTCCATCAACCCTTTGAAGTCCTCTAACAGAAATCAAAGACAGCAGACTGCCATTTCATCCTTTTCTTTATTATTTTCAGAGAATTTTGTCTCAGATGTTAATTGTCTGTATATTTCAAAGCTAATTAAATTATGTTCATCTAGTTATCTCAAGTTTATACTAAATACTGAAGCTAGATTGATTATATCCCTGTATATAAACTGTTTCCAACTTTATATTGAGAACATGAAATATCATTTGTACTTTTTTCTCCTTCACAATGACACACAGTTTATTTGATCTTGCATATCTTCAAATAAAGAAACTTTCTTCACCAGTGACAATTACCTCAAACTTGTCGGCAGGCTGGTGACGACTTTAAGAGTAAGAACAAATACTGACAGTTTTTCTTAGATGGAGCTTAAGCCAAAGTTAAAGCACTGCATTTAGTGTGTGAATATATTTGTCACACAAAAAGTGGTAAAATGCATGTCAGGGACTCTTACATAACAAAGAAAATTTCAATGTGGACAGTGCTATCAAGTGTCTCTAGAAAGATCAGTCTATATGTTTACATGAACAGTGATTTCAGAAGCTTTTTGAGATCTACTGCTTCTTACTCACAACTCGCCTCCACTTTTTGCTTCTTATTTGTCCATTTGATAGACACAAATGATTTCGAAATGGTTCAGGTTTTCTTCCTTTCCTTACAACCTCCATTTCCTCAGGCAAGAGAGGACCAACTTTTTAAATGTTTGAGAATCTTACTTCCCCAGACAAGCACAAGGGCTAACCAATACAAGATTACTATAGAATGAATTGTTGGAGCATGGATAGAGGAAATAAAAAGTAAGGAATATGATAGGCACTTCAGGAGAGAAACAGCAACCCAAGGAATCACAGTTTAGATTTGCTAGAGTTTATTAATTTCAACTCAGTAAAAGCCCCATTGTGACTTCCCCTGTGCTTTGACCATGCTCATATTTGTGTACCAATCTCAGAACAGATTACTGGGTCAGAAACAACACAGGATTAATAGACATCCATACTGCATCCCATATAGCCCTTGAAAATCTCAATCTTTGAGCAAGACAAAGCAGAGGATGGAGCCAACTCAAGCCCATCAGATTTAGTAACCTAAACTGGATAAATGCCATGAGAAGATACATGAAAAGAAGAGTATATCACTATAAAACAAAAGCCATACAATATGATAGACTGCACCAGCAGGGCATGTAATTTAAGATAAAAGCTCACAGCATAGAGTCTAGCACTATATTAGCCACTATAGGAACAAGCAACTTTTGACTCAGCCACTGGAAAATACAGACCCACAGACTCATTGCCAACAGGATTATAGTTTCTACCATTATTCCAGTACAGGAGGATAAGCATTAGCATTGATGTGAGTGCTTGTCTTTAAAACAGTGTCAGTAGCTGAACAAATAAAGGAATTCTTTTAAGTCAAAAACCAAAAAACCCATGTTTTTTCCTGAGAAACTTTAGAGAAGGAAAAAGAGAGGAATAAGTGGTCTGCCATACTGAACAAAGACAAATGAAAAACCCAGAAATGTTACACAATCAATTCTCAAATTGATTTTTCAAGGAAAAAGTTCTGAAAATTATACAGAAGACGTCCAGAACTTAAGGCCGAAAGCAGTTTAAGTCACAGTTTGCATAAATAAACTTTCTCTTAACTTCTAAAACAAAGGGAAAGGGTACCAAAAAAAAAAAAAATCAACTAATCTTACCTGACTGTTCTTGTCCATCAGTTCACTGATAGTTTGATTTTGTTTTTCTATCTCACGATCCAGTTTCTTACACTTCACCTTCCATTGGCGGATGGTTTCCTGTGCTCTCACCTTCAAATCTTCTCTTTTTTTCTCAGTCTCCAGCCTGAGTGCTTCTGAATGCTTGAATTCAGTGAGATACCGTTCTGCTTCCTTGGTACTCTCTTCAACCTGTTGAGCTAACTCAGCAGACTGGAGTTCAGTTTGTCTACGTCCATTTTCACAAACCTTGTAGCAATTCTGTATCTCCTTTAGCTGGTCCAGCATTTTTTCCTGCTGCTTCTCCCTGTTTTCCAGGTCAGATGTTAACACCTGGAATCATCATAGCAAAATATGAACATTCGCTAAAGATATGCAATATGAAACTTTTTCAAACAACATATAGCAACAGTGAATCACATTTCTATCTAAAATACGCAAAAGATCTGCTTGACTATCAAGGAAAGCCCTGTTAGCCCAGAGAATCTCTCCCACTGCAATGGTAAAGAATTTCAAGGCAAGACATAAAACACATACTACTCAATTCTTTCTGCATTTGTTCCTCTTCTGGTTGTTCTTGTTAATTTTCTGTATTATAAGTTTGAGATCAATCATTGGCCATATATTACACACCACACAAATAAGAAATAAACCAAATAGTAAGATATAAGGAGATTAATATAAACAGATGAGAGGAAAATGAGAACTGGAAAAGAAACAACAGCATTCACCACAACCACAGTAATTTATAGTATATGAGCTAGTTGTTACCCAGTTTTATGCTTGTTGCATTTATGAAAGCAATGTGCTAAATAAATATATATTTGATAGCATTGAATACAAAGAGAATACAGCAGCTTGGTAAATGTTTCTAGTACAAAGTGCAAAGACGTTTGAAAATGTAGGAGGCATATATAAGCCTTTCAATAATGAATTAAACTGTAAACACACCTTTTAAAAATAAAAGGCGCTGCATTTTTATATCGTATTTCTCTGAACAGTCGCATAAGCAACTCAGCAAATATAGTGTCCATACACCTTCTGGAAGGACATGCTCAGATACCAGTTTTTGAAGATACACTAGCAAACTTGTATTTTACTAAGATCATGAACATTTACTAAGCCCATCAACTGAGAGGCTCTGGCTAGGGAAAACATACAACAGGAGTGATTAACAAACTCAAAAATAGACGTAACATTTGCCCCAAATAAAACAGTTGTACATCTAGTTTTCTCTACATCAAATATCCCAGTATGTAATCTAGCTTTCAACTTTCATAAGAAAATGGAGGCAGAGAAAGGGGCCAACACTTCCCAGTTATAGCCTACTTATTTATCTGAAGTGTAAACTAATCACTACAGGCACTAAACCTGTGACTCTACAACCATTCTAGAAACTCCTGCAGTTTGGACTTCCTAGTCCCTAGGTTTAACTACACATATCATTCTTTTGCCCTGCATTTTTGACACCTAATTTAAAAATAAAACCACCACAAACTGCAGAACAAAATTCATTCTGGGACAACAAATTTCTTCTAGGAATAGAAAACACAATACATAGTGTATTCAGTGAAACATTCCTTAAAACTCATGTGAACATTTAAAATGCAAGTGAGGAACACTCATTCGCTAGAATTTACACAATTTATGCCTTATATCACTGTTATGATCAAACATTCTATACTGATAAGAATACAAAAAGTCACATTTCACCCCATCACACTAATTATCACCTAAAGTGGACCTATAAGTATTTTTCTCCTTCCTCTCTTTCCTGCCCTATATCTCAGCAGTACAGTCACCAGACTGTAATGCTACGTAATCATACTGTCACTGATAATGTTTACACCAATTAATCATTGTGTCTAATTATTCTCTTATTAATTTTTCCCAACTACAGACCTCAGGTATTTTGTTCATCATTATCTGATCTGCATCTCTTGCCAATCTGAATGCATTTAAACATTAAGAACCCTTAACCCAAAAGATTTAGATTTTTTATGCGAGCATAAATTCTGTGAATTGAAAAATCAAAAACAGATACATTCAACCAGTCAAAAAGTACACTGATTCAGTAAAATGTATGTTGCACAAAATCTGCTTCTTGAAGTGATGCCTTCTCTGTAGTTTTCCAAAGCTTGGTACTCTTTCCGACAGATAATGTCATATGTAAATACAAGACACACCAAAACTACCTTTTTTTCCTTCTCAGGTTGATATGTGATTTTAGAGAGAAAGTGTATCAAAGCAAACAGTATCTGTACATTGCAAACCCATCTGTAGCATTATTTCAGTATTTGAACACCGACATGGCAAGACAGACTGGTCTGCAAAGGTATTGATTTCTCCTATTTTGTAAGCATATCTTTAAATTTAGAAAAGTGTTACTCATTGATTTTCAAATAGCTGAATTGGCTCATAATGACAATAACTGGCTAACAGTTTCATTTGTAGAAGAAGTCAAAGTAAATTTTAGTGAGAATATGAATCAATATTTATAAGACTGAAAGATTTATATTACTGAGGAATTCTAATATTAAATAAACATATCAATAATTTTCCCTCCAAAAAATTGAAATATTTTAATAAACTGACTGTTTCCTGTACTGGACAATACTATAAGACTACTAACACCAAATTCAAATGAAGAGTAATTAGTAAATCAAACAACTTCACAGGCATAAGAGTCTAAAAACACTCATGGAGCAAGTAGGGTATTGCATCTTTATAACTTGTGTACTTTGTTTATTTCTTAGTCATAATAGTTAAATCTTAATAGTTAGCCATAACAATCCCATATCTTTATGGTTTCATGCAGAAAAATGTATTTAAGATAGTTGCATACATCTGCAAGATCTCACAACAACATCCTCACGTAAACTACAGAAGCTGAAATAAATATTAAATTAAAAGTTTAATTTAAGATTGAAATCACTTTTAAACATAAGCTTATGTTTTAACCTTTTTTATCCTCTCCATTTTACATCACACTGTGATTTTATGGCAACTGTCAGGGGCTAAATGTACAACACACAACTCAAATTGTTGCAAACAATGACATTTGAATAAATCAAAAGAAATTACTAGTATCACATGTACATCAGAGGCAAGTGCATTTAGATCCTCCCCACTAAACAAAGATAAATTACTCTCAAGTCAAACATGACTGGTCACTCCCAACTGGGAATCAGACTATCTGATAGGAGCAGCTGTTAGAACAGGCTTGACAAAACGCTTTGTTAGTACACAAGTTTAGAAATTCACATCCTTGCATTCCTTGATGTCTCATTAAAAGAAAAACACGCCAGCTATTTTCCTGTTACTGCCCCTGTAGGAGAAAGGCAGTGGGAAGCAGATAAGAAGTACAAAGTATTTTCTCTTGTGAAAATGAGGGAAGTCAAAGATTTCTAACTCACAGAAATGACAATGACCCCAACCGAGCACTCTTGAATGAGTATTTTCGGAGCAGGAAATAAGTATTATAAAATCATTCTGACCCTTAAGAAAGCGTGTAGTACAAGCAGAAGTTTAAAATAATTGGTTTTCTGTGGTTTTTTATCCCACTAATTCATGTCACCAAGATAATTAGTTTCTCAGGCACGACAAAACAAAAAACTAGAACGTTTTCAGTTAGTCATGGGTTGCATTGACCAGCTAGATTACAAATGCTGATGGACACCAGGAAATGAGTTCTGCTTGTCTTACCCCCTATAGAAACACTTTAGGTCTTTTTAAATCTATCCCATGAATTTCATAAAGAATGTAGGAACTTATTTTGAGAAGAAAATTTTTTCCAAATGTAATTTGATGTATTATTTTGATTTAAATCAGCACAGAAATTAACAAGGTCAAAGAGCAGCAGAAGTAAACTGAACAGTATAGTCGTGTAAATCTATGAAAAGACAAAAAAATATATTCCTACATTTGAATTTCCAACATGATGCAACATCATTTCAAGATAAGTACCTTCATTAGGAAAATAACTACTAAAGTCCTTGTTTACAAAATGCCAAAGTACAAGCAAAACAAAATGTTAAGTCCTTGACTACTGAAATAATACAGGTGATTTTGCAAACAAACTCTTTTCTCCTGACAGTCATGGAAGACACAAGAAAATTTTTACTGTTCAGACATACTACTACCAGTGACAAACCTAGACAAGCAAAAAATATAGAAATTTCCCATCTTAAATAAGAATGCTACTGCCTACTTAGATCTCATTTTGTGGTCAAACTCTTCTAACTAAATTTCCAGTACAAAAGGCTGCTGTTATCCTTTTCATAGAGAATCACATTAAACAGTATGTGCTTACCATAACGAAGACTACTACTACTTATGATTATATTATTATATTTCCTCTAATTGCAAAAAAAAGAGAAGTTGTGATCTATATTTGTTACTCTACTGCACTCTTTCATAGAATAAGGTATCTCAATTTTTAAAGTTGAACTTTAGTTCTGAGGAATGATGGAATGGGGAATAAGGAAGTAAGTATTACCTTATAAAAGTAGTTCCAAAATTATTAATGGTAAGTGCTGATAAAATCAGATCAACTTTTCTTTGTACATGGGAAAGAGAAGTAATCCAAACCATGAAATCATGGGCAATAGCAAATACCTTTTTTGGTATTACATGGGAGAGAAAAAAGTCAGCAGACTCAAATCACTTTTCCAGGTTATTTACACAATAAATAACAACAAGCACAACAGTTACTCTTAGTTTTAAAGCTTAATCCCTAATGTGATAATATCACCTAATGTTAAACGGATGAGAAATTGTTTAAAAAACTAAAAGGTGCCACTAAACAAAAAGCAACAAAAACCAACTTACCTGTATGTGCATTACAAGCTGTGCTTTCTCCTTGTCCTTACGCTCTATACATCTCTTCAGTTCTTCTACTTCTGACATTACAGCATTATGACTCAGCTTTGCTTTAAGTTCCAAAATGTGCTTCTCTAGATCTTGCTTCTCTCTCTCATATCTTTCAGCTACTGTAGAACAGCAAGAACAGAGGAACAGACTCAGTAGAAATACCAATTGTGATAAATTAATTTTATCTCATTTCATTTTTGGCAATTTGCTTCTCTACTTGAGGCTACTCTACAACTACTGATTTTGAACAAAATATCTGTGAAAAATGGTATACCTGAATCATAACCTAATAACATTTTACTCAATGAAACAGTATTTTTCAGTCATTTTATAGGGGTTTTCCACTCTTCCCCCTGCACACACCTGCGCCCCTCATAAAAAAAAACCAAAACAACAAAACAACCAAAGCCTCAACAAAACTGAATAAAATAAAACAGAATGGAAGAAGCAATGGGAAAGTTCTGGTGTAAATGAAATTGGGCCATCAGCTTCAAGGCCAAGATTTTATCTCACCAGAGTAATACCTCCTGATTTGGAAGTCATATTATCTGTGAATTTTATGTCTGAATCCTGCAACTACAACCAAAGGTTTCGATAAGAGTAAGCTATAAATTCTCTCAATCAGAAATTCAAAGGTCTTTAGTCATAAACAACTACTAGAGGCGAAAAAACCCCTTCGTCTTCTTCCCATGTATCTTTGAAGAAACAGAAGTAACACAGCAAGGTGAAACACGTGCATACATTTATATAATTTTTGCTGTTATATCTTAACAGTGCCAGTACATTTTTATTTTCTTCATATTTTTACATTTTGTCTTGATCTATAAGATTAATAGGAAAATTAAAATATGCTTTTATTTACATGAAAGGCATATTGTTTCAAATAAATTAACTTTTAAGCAAATATATTAGCATGACTGGAGAAAAACTATTGAAATTATTATTTTGCATTACATTTCTGAAGTTAAGCCACATTAAAAATCCAGCCAATTTCCAGTGCTCTAAGATTTGTAAAACACAGAGTCGGAGTCCTATTTTAAAAACCAAGATAATTCAGAAGCTTAAGTATAAAAATACAAAAATAAGTTATTAGCCAAACCAATTAAACATTCCCATAGACACTGGACTTGGAGTCACTATTCCTCTATTACCTTGATTAATACATTTCTATGTTAATAAGGAGAAAGATAAAGACTTTCTCTAATGCCTTTCTGATTATATTTGAAAAGTTTAAATACAGACAGATAACTAACAATTAATTGAAGACCCTGCTAAAGTGGTAATTTAATATGCAATTATATCTTGAAATTGTTTGAAGTATTTGTCTTCTAAATAAAAATATTCCAACTCTACAACTCTAACACAGTGCAAACAGAAGCCCTGACTGCATCATACGGAAAAATTTTCTTAACCATTCAGGAACATGTTGCTTGGGAATTCTACCAGAAAGTCATCAGCCTTATTAACCACCTAGTCAATGACTCTTGTTATGATTTTCAAGATGGCAGAATTCAAACTGCAAATGGACCGAAATGCAAGTTTTCTGGAAAATTATTACTTAAAAATAATACACATTTTTCGTCTGTAAAAACACTATCCAGTTTGCTGAAATTGTCTCATTTGTTTTAACCATGCAAATCAAAATATTTTATCATAAATTTTCATTGCTATTTGTCTGTTAATATTCAGGTGCCAATACTTATTAACTTAAATCTGAGGAATTAAGTGGCTGTTTCTGTTGAAAAAATAGAAGAATTAGACCGTAACTCTAAGACAAAAGTAATGTCCATGCCTACTAACTAGTTTGCAGGCCTCTAGTGCAAAACGTTAGCTGTACCTGCTCTAATTCTCCTGTCATCATCTTGTACATCCCGGTAGCTCTGGCGATGCATAGCAGCATATGAAATTTGATGTTGCAATTCTACACGGTCTTCTTCTGCTCTCAAAAGCTGGGAACGAAGATCCTCAATCTAAAATATATGCACAAGCATCAAATGTTTAATGAAAAACAGAACAAAAAAGTAAATACCATACTTACATTAAATGCTAAAAAAATTGTAGACGCAAGAAATATTTATAAATAAATCTTGAGAGTACTGCAGATTGTAAACAAAAAGACACACTACTTCCTAATTACAGGCCACAAAGTGATTATTCAAAATTAAAGGAAATCTTTTAATTTATGTTGACCACAGATGAGCATTAATTTCTCTAGACCAAACAAAATGCTACCATATTATATGTTCCAACTATCTTTTTACATAGCTAGTGAAAATGTCTATACAAATTTAATAAACAGTATGTTTTATTTAAATTGTGTTTCTTAAAAATACAATGTATTTATTCATAAGAAACACTGGGGATTTTCACATTTTTCCTTTCTATCATACATAGTATAGCACTTACAAGGATGACAACATGTGCAAGAAAATAAAGAAAATCAAACACGTTAAAGCTGAATTGAAGAAAAATACCTCTAATTCCTATTACCCTATATTCCATGCACAGTGATTTAAATTCAAAACAATAATATAGCTAACTCAAACTTCTGCGAGATACAAAAGTCAAACAATTAATGCTAAAAGATGCGAATGCCAATTGCCCCCCTCCCTAGTTATTTCAGTCTTTTTATCCAGCTCCTCTGAAAGAAGGATGTTTAGAAGAAAGGACATTTTTATAAAGCTCTAACCCAAATTCCTACAAATTTTAAGTTTAATCATATATGCATCAACAGCTATTGTGTAAAGCACATTTTAGATAGTTCTTCAGGTATTTGTTTATTTATTTTTATTGCATGTTACAATATCGCAAATACATCTAGGTCATTGATTTATCTGATTTCACCAATTACAGCACGCACTTTGCGGAACAATGACTACTAATATAGAAGTTGCTCTAAAGCATACTATGGAATGAAATTTCACATAATGTGTTTATGTACTGAAAACATACCATTATTACCACTACTATAATTAATATATATGAACATATACGCATAAAAGTTTGGAAAGCAGAAAAAGTATAATGAGCTCAGTCCACATATTTTAGACACTTAAACCTGTTTTTCTATACCTCATTTTTTCCTTCATAAAACAATGTTATCAGAGTATGAGATAGGAATATTAAACAAAAAGACTCAGACACAATCTAATATAAAAACTTTACGATTTTTACCACACCAAAGCAGTTACCTGATGCAAAAGAGCTTCTCTACTGCCTTCAGATTCACTCAACTTTTTCCGGGACTGCTCCAATTCCTGCTCAAGCTTTCATTTCAGAGGATGATAAAGAAAGAAAAGCAATATATGCATCATAATATAAAACTGTATTTTAACATTTAATTTCAACACAAATGAATCCATACAAGCATCTATTTAAAATGAGGTATAAAATACATAGTATTTTTATTTGTCCAAAATTTAAAGCAAACCTTCATTTGTACTAAATCCCTTCAATACTTATTTAAATTACATAAAGAGAATTTTACATACAGTCTATAATTTTTGTACAATATTCCGCATCATATGAAGATACAAAGTCTTTTATATTATCCAAAACAAAAATCAAAAAAGCAAATTGTGGGTTAAAAGTAAAAAACCTGAAGATAAGTTTTAACAAAAACACTGTCCCTGGATTTGAAAAATACTTTCAAACTCAAAATTAACAATGACTTAATATTTGAAGTCACCTTTGGTAAATAGTTTATTCATAGAAGTGTTAAAGATGACATGCATTGGTGGAACTGTAATTGGTAAAACCTGTGGCGTTTCTGTGTTGTGCAAGATGATGTATTTTAATTATTCTGGAAATAAGATGACTAAAAAATTGAAGTGCCTTGAATTTCATAAAACTGGAAGTTTTCCTAAAAACATAATATTAAAAACGTATAATCAGAAATAGTCAGCAAACTGATGACCATTAAAAAAAAAAAGAAACGAAAGCAAAAGCTACAAAATATTTTCTGACTTCTTCCATAAATAGTTCAAAGATCCACTTGGAAATAAATACAGGTTTTGACAGCAGAAATTGTTATTGTTGAGATAGCAATCTCAAGGAGGATGTTGAGAGCCTGGCAAATGGGCAAAGTAAACAGGACCAGTATTAAGGGAATGAAGAGAACAACATAACATGAAACACTACATAAAGGCTTAGCATAAAGGGGTATAACTTTGAAAGATGCTAAACTTGATGGAAATGGGAAAAAAACTAGAAAAAGTGTAATACAACCCTAGTATCCTGCTAGAACAGAAATACAAGAAACCTTGTTTTCTACGAACAGAAAAAGTGCAATATGGCAACAGTTCAGTAAGAGTAATTAATAATGACTATGATGCAAAATAACCAGCATGAGTTAGTTGCAGGGATGAAAAAAAAGCTGCTCTGAGCTGCTGCAAATAAGCAACAGCAGACTATATACAAATTCAGAGACAAAATAGAGAAAGAAACCAAGGATAATCCCCAGGTGATAAATCCATCTGCCTCTCAGGATGGAAGAGGCATTCGAAGTAACATTTTGTAACAAAAGAGCTTTGAAGGAGAGACACAAGCTCAGCATAGCTAAATTCACAGTGCCTCTGATGCAGGAAGAACTCCACACCTTGTATTCTAAAAGAGTAAAGACAGTTTTGTTCTGCTGGTCTGTCAGAAAAAGGAAGCATATACTTCCATGTAACAGACGACACTATACACTCATTCAAAACCAAACGAAAAGGAAAAAATTAAGTCTTACCTGGTGCTTTTCATTTTCATATTTCACAAGCTTGTTTCTCATGAGTTCTTCTGTTTCATCTGCTTTAGCATCTTGCTTCCTTAAAACCTTTAGAGGAGAAAAATATATTGTAAATTTCATTATAAAATTTACAGAAGCCATCATTCCAAGGCTCTTAAAATTAAAGAATCTGCTGATACATTTAAGAAAGAAGATCTAGACAAATGCTTTCTGTCTGCATCTAATATTTCCACGTAGAGCCAATGTATATTGTTATGAAAAGATAAATATAAGTCCATGCATACATAAACACACCCACGCAGAGAACAGGGACAAACACAAAGTCTAACATCCTTCCGATGTATAGAACTTCAGACACTCAAGCTGACCCCAAACACCTTTAGATTAAGGTCTAAAAGGCTCAAGAGATCCCCTACAGATTAGCTGTGTACATATCAGAGAGAAACAATATATTCTCTAATATAAAGTGCACATGTTATGAAATACAGTGCACTGTAGTCAAGAAAACACAACCATAAGGTTGTGTTGGAAGTCAAAAGGGAAAAAAAGGAAAAGGTTATCTTTTCTGAATCTGCACAGATGCTTAGAGCTGCAAAACTACAAGTGAATCAACTGAAACTTTCCTGATCAAAAGTTACCAACAGAGATGTGCCCTTCTTTGACAACAACAACAAAAAATAAAACAAACCTATGGGGACTTTTCCCATTCCCTCTCAGACTGAGGTATCTAAAACCACATGTGTACATTTTCTAAACCATCTTACAAAAATAATAGTGCCTTAAATATCAATTTCAAAATCCTGTCCCTCTGCAAACCAACACTATTTGCAAAACACAGCCAATCACTGGCAAAGGAAGTATTAGACATGACAGATATTAATGACATGTAATATTTGCAACATACCCAACCCAGGTTTAGATAACTCAAGCCATAGCAACATCATTGGCTCATTTTAAATATCGCTTAGAAATATCAGCCAAGAGCGAGCAGTAGCCATATACTGACAATTTGCCATGATTTCTGTAACTGTTAATAAATCAGTTTTTATCTGCGCAACACGACCAAGCATTTTTCACACTACTCTCAAATGAGTTAGAGGCCTTAGCACAAATCTTTTACTTTCATCCAATATCTTGAAGCATAAGTACATCTATTCCTTCTATAATTACTTGCCGAAACAACAACAGAACAAAAACACATAGTCTTTCCAGAAGGAAATGTCTTTTTCCCAGTCTGTCCTTCCCAAACAGCATTTTCATTTTACATTTTAAAGGAGTATCTCCTTTAACAAATACCCCCAAAATTTGTCCCTATAAATGGTGTAATTTCATTCAGTTTTTGAACATTTTCTCTTCACTGTACACTGGAGAGCAATTTCAGTGTATGAAAACAGAATACAAGATATTAATCAACTTCAGTGAAGCCAGGCATTCAGCTTCAGAAGTTTTGACTTTAAAAGTAGCTTTTTGGAGAAAATAAATGGCTATATATACTTACCTCACTCTTATAACCTCATCTCAGTAAACATAAGGGTTTCGGTATAGTTTGGATTACTCTCCTGCCTGAACAGCTTACATTAAAATCTGAGACTGTGGAAGACATTAATCATAACTATGCCACTGAAAATATTATGCCACAGAGTGATACTTTCAGTCATACTGATCTCTAATCAGATAATAGAAGACTGTTATACATTTAAGGTATTTTCCTAAGTATTCAGTAGAGATTTAAATCTATAGTTCCAGTCAACTATAAAACTCAACACTGCACACATTTTACTTAAAAAGGCTCTTGGGAGAAGTCCCAAAAAGCAACATGAATAAAAGTCTAAGATCATTGTGTCAGCTAATGATCTTTTTGCATTACCCAAGTTGATTGGCTCTTTGTTTTGTTTTGGGTTTTTTTCTTTGTTTATTTTTAATGACCAGAAGTACCAGTTCAGAATCGCCTACCTGGAATGTATGATGTCTATTAACTGCAATCAACCACCAGTTTTACCAGAAAAATTAGAAGTTCTGCTATAGACAGTCAACTTTATGCAACTTTATTTTTGGCACCAAATTAATAATTAACATAGTACCAAACATGCATGTTTTCATGTGCAGATTTGGCTAGAGATGTCAGAATCATAAACAAAATACTAAAGCTGGGCTGGATTCAGGAATACTAGGAAAATTTTCAAAGATTATTCCTGTTGAAAGCAAAAATGTCTCTGCATCAGTAGCACATCCGAATTCCCAGGAAGAAACCATGGAAATAAATATGCCATTTCAACTTACTAAGGTTCACTGACTGATATTCAGGCTATTAAACAGGAATAATTTCAAGCAAAAACGTATCCTTTACTATAACTGATACTATAAATATAACCTTCAGTTTTATTTTCTTCATATTGTGAAACTATCCAATAGCCATTTCATTTTAAGGAAAAAACAGCTCATATGTGTATAGATATAGATAGATACCAGAGTTAAAATACTGCAAAAAAAAAGTGCTGTTACAGTAAATTAAACATACTATATGTGCCCTGCTTCAACTGTGAAACATGCATTGTACCAGTAGGTGCCAGGTAGACAGTTAATCAAAGTGTCTTTAAGAAATGGAAACATCTGGTCATCCACAGCCAGACAAATGTCAGCTGTTACTGATAATTCAGAAACTGTACAGGTAAAAGTTAATCCTGTGCTTTGCCCCCTTCCCGTACTCCTTTTTAAAGAATTCTCTCGTGTTGATTTGTGCCACACTTGTTTTTTCTCCACTAAAGATCTCTATACAGGCTTTCTATTGTGAAGGGTAAAAGAAAAAAAAAAACCAAACAAAATGTGTAAAGATCCAACTGATTCTTTGATTTCATCTGTTGCCCCCAATGAAGGGGTTGGAGGAGTCAAATATCAAAAATGGGAACTAGGAAAAGGATGCTGAGGACAACAGTTCAAGCACACACTCCTCCCTGATGGCTCCCAAACAGCAGGCAGACACTGCCCAGAGAAGCTGAAGCACCAAGGAATAGGAACAGGCTCACAGTCAACAGGATTCTCCCACCAAGATCCTCCTCTGAAAGCCGTAGTGTCCAGGAGGAGGTCTGGAGGAGACTGACAAGGAGTTGATGAGGCCTTGGAGGGGGCAGGTATAGGAGACAGAGAATTTCCATGTAAAAAGGTCTTCACAGCATGGTTTTGGGAAGGACCAGCTAGGTGTTCCACTGCCTGCCTAGGTGGTCAGGCTAGATGAACTTTTGATTTGACCAAGGAGAGCAATTCTTACAGGTCTTTATAAAGAGTTCACTAGCATAAGACAGCATTAGAATGCAAATGTAACTGGTGTACCCCAACTGAGCGTACCCCATCCACAGACTATCTATTGAACCCTGAAACTTCAAAAACATAACACTACTGCTTGATAGATCAATTTTTCCTATACATGAGAAAAACTACAGGGAGGATTCTGGAACAACAGTTCTCAATCTTTCCAACTTATGACAATCTTTCAAGAGCAAATCATAACTTTTACAGCAACTTAAGCCTACTAACTTTTCTTAGGGTTTGTGTTTTGGTCTTAGTTTGGTTTTGCTGTGGTTTTTTTTTTTTTTAAATAAAACCAGATTTTTTGAAAGCTGTGCACGGACCACAAACTGAAACTTGCTCTTTCAAAGTGAGACTGATCAGTGAGCTTTTCATACTGCCAGAGACATACAAGCAGAACAGCCTCATGCTATAGTTTAAAGTAAGGCAAAAATGTACTACATCCTAATCTGAATGAAACTACTTTCCCTAACTTGCTACATTAGTGACTAGCATGGCTCCAAGTATGCTACCTAAACATACCAGCCAGGCAGTTAAAAACAGACTACCTAGCTATTTCAGTGACAGATATGTATGAGACTTGCTCATGTTCCAAGCAAGAGTCAGATTCAAACTACAATCAAAACAGAAACTGTTTGCCACAGGTGGCACAGCACAGAGCCAAAGAGCAAGTATCAACGATGCACTAAAATATCCAGATGGCTCAGAACGCAGATCAAGTTTATGTTTGTCAAAAAGGATCAGTGATAAAGATATGCAAAAAACAATGTTCAATAACACTTCTGACCATCAGTTTACCTCATTCCCTGTCCACCAGCTTCTTGTAGTTAACAGTATTTGCAGTGGAAGGCAAACAGAATCTAAGTATACAGCTGCACAAAGAGAAAGTTAAAAAATGCTTCCTGGCCTACCCAAGTTGATAGCTTAAGACACAACTGCAGTCACTGCCTTACCACAGTCACTGGATTCAAAAGGTTCAATAAAGATGATTCTGTTCACCTAAAGCATGCAAAGCATGAACTCATGGACACATTTCACCACAATCCAGGAAGCCAAGCACAGAATTTTGTAAAGCCATCCAGGACACCCAACGCAAGAAAAGCTGCCTATAGCTGATTTTTTTTAAAGAATGATACGTGATCTTGTTTTAGAAAATAGATGCATAAATGCAAACAAAAAGTAAGAGGTGATGGTGTCTTTATATTCAAAGAAAAAGAAGCACTGAGGAATCTCAAAATAGTTTTCATTTACACAACAAACGCAGGTGTTAAAGCAATTCATGTATACATGTCAATACCACTGGCAAGAAGCGAATATGTGTTCTTCTTTTTAATTAGAAACATGTTTATATAAGGAATATAGAAAAAAATTAAGATACACAATTTGCATGAATTTTTTTTGCTAATTGATATTTTCTAATTTGCAGTAATTGCTGTTTAAATGCACCAATACACATTAAGGTAAAAGACACATAAATATGCAGAGACAATTTTTATACAACTACACACAGCACAGACAGGCTACAGATTCAAAAGAAAAACGCAAATTTAAAAGTTAAAGACGCAAAATTTTATACATCAAGCTTTCTTAATGGTCAGTATACAAATAGATATCGTCTTGGTTCATAATCAGTCTATGATTATAATAATACTACAATACAAACATGAAGTTTGCACATCATACAAAAAACTAATAGAAAGAAAAGACGGACAAGAGAAAGGTACAAAACAAATACAGATACAAAACAAATGTATCATCACGTTCTGTTAGATCCTGAAAATATATAATTTAATAATTGCAATTTAGGAAGGTGATTCTCTTAAGACGGTAAAACACTGACAAGTAGTGGCCAGTTACAGGCACTGCACTTTACTTAAAAATAATAGCATTTAAACCTCATAAACTTCACCAGATTTCTTAATTAGAGCAACTACTGATCCCATGCAAAAGTCAAATTTGATTTGGTTTGGTTTAAAATGTGTAAAAGGCAAACAAATGAAAAAATTGTATCATTAAACAGCCACAAATGCTTGAAATAGCATTTCTCTGTAAATCATTCAGGCCATAATAAATGACAGGATTTCAAAACTCAGTCCAAACACTACCCTCCTTTCTAGTAATGTTACTTGGAAAGCATCTAGAAGAAATAAATGAAAACAGAAATAGACTTCAATAGAACATTACATCCATGCAATGATCACCACAAGACTGAGGCCATTGTCAGAGTCCATCTAACTCACAATTCAAATTACAAAGGACAAGAAACAGAATAACAAAGTAACAAGCTCAAAACTATGCAGAAGGATGTTTAATCCAAATAACAATTGTAGCAAAACATTTACTTTATTCTCACTAGGCTATGCAAAAGTACACAAGGCAATTCAAGTACATTCTTTCTAAAATACAGCAACTTAAGTTGTATTTTAGAAAGGGGTTCCTCAGGAAAAATTACTTATAAAAATAAAATAGAATTTACAGAAGAAAGGATTAAACCATCTTAATTCACAGCTGGACATCTTAGGGGAATAGAAGGTCTAGGATGTACTTCATATTTCATATTCATTTTGCATGAAATTCAAAAGATGAGCTATCAAGAATAAAGGTAACCAGCCTGAAGGCTCGTGATGACATAGACTATGATCATTCACATGATCTATGAAAGATCATATGAAAATTCTCTGAACTACATTTGAACTCATTCACTTGAATTCAAGTTTTCTTTCTAAGGAAACCATGGCAGTGTCAATGTATCTTTAGAGATTACAAGTCATCATTCCCTTAAAAGGATAAAAAAAGATTGTTCCATTCTGCAGATAACACTACCAAATCATACCAATTCATGGCATTAGGCATCCCTTCCCCAGAACGAAGGCACGACTGAAGAATCTAGAAGCAGACATGGGCATATTAAAGAGCAATGAAAACTGAAATTCAGCACTCTAGCTCTTATCACCCACTAGGACATCAACTGGGGAAAAATGAAACAGTAAGTCTTTCTGAAATACTGACAGAAGGATTACAAGCCTTTTGATAAACACTACTTTTTATCTATATCAAAAAAAGCATCTCATCTTCTAAAATCTGATGTCTTTGAACAGTCTCTAGCTTTACATGAAATGCACAGCATCACTCTTAAGGTTCCCCAGTATCACTGCACAGTGTAACACCTTCCAAAAAGCTCTGTTGCAAATACTAAAAGTGAAAACCAAGGAATTGCCTATTTCTTCTCAGTCTTAGTATTCTATCACACAGCCACAGATAACATTGCAAACTTATCTTAACGTATCTTAAGGGAAGTGAAATAAAAAGTTACCTTATGTTAAGACACAGATTTTCCAACCAGGAGTAAAATCAGAAAGAAAGAAGTATTTTTCATACATTTTCTAAAACAAGCAGAAAAAAAGCTAATAGATCTCTCAAATTTAATTTATATTTTAAGTATTTCTATTTGTCTCCTAAACAATATTTTATATTTCATCAGGTATTGTTGAATGAAACTGAAAAGCAATGAAAAGCTGTCTGGCCACTACAGTGCTTTTGATTGCTTTTTGAAATAAATTAAAGCGTTCATTTGCATGAGCAAGCAAAGTTTATCTTTCAGAAAATAAAATGTTTTCATTGAGAAAACCCAGTTAATGACTTGCTTTTGTTCGCTTGGGTTTTCAGGAAGGGCATAGGGGATAGCTTCTTAGAAGATTTGTGGCAGCTACCAAAAAGGTCTAAATTACAGTCAAGATAGTATCATGAAAAACTGAGACTGTACTTGGTATCGTCTGGTCATCAAAACAAGCTGAACTGGACTGAGAGTTAAAAAAACTGCCAAAGATATGAGCACTTTTGCCAGTTTGACAGGTACAGGCCGACAAATGCAACATATTCCTAACTAAATCCTAAATACACGAGAAGCTCTTGCTGGCATACCTCCTGTAATTGAAGAGACATGTGTCCCAGCTGGTCCTGGCGCCTTTCTACGAGCTGTCTTTCAGCACGCATTTCTTCTTCTATCTCCTGAAGTCTTCTCTCTACCCGTTCTGATACCTTCAAAAGTAAAAAACCCATGCTGTAGGAAATTAGTGTGCCTTTTAATACATGTGAAAATACCAATGGCAAAAACGTAAACAGAGTATGGGGTGAAAAGAAAAGAGAACATAATTTGCATTTTATTAAAGCAGATTTAGAATGGTAGAGAAAATAACTAGTTATAGCAGTGAGTACTCCAGAAGTACTCAAGCAGGGAACCAAATTGTTATCTTGCTGGCAGTATCCTCCTTTAGGTGTATGCATACTTTTCTCTACAGTGGTGCTTCTACTCAAGCATTAAATATCTCATTATCAAGTTTAGAGCAGCCTAATGTGAAGTTGCAATACAAAAGTCTTAGCTTCTCTGTCACAAGCCTGATTAACCTCTGGAGAGACTTCTCTTTCACATCTCCAGTCTGCAAAACAGACCAGTGTTTGCCTCTTTCATGCTCCAAAATCTGTGAGTGAAAAGTAGCAAACAAGAACTATGTACATGAGAATGACTGTAACAACACAAAATAATTACATCACTTTAAGCCTTTTTCCCAATATTGTGTGAATCCACGTACAAACTAATATAGACAACAACACGTATTTATTAAAGCAATTTGGATTATGAACATAAAAGCTCAATCATACTAGAATACCAGAATTACTTCACTTTTGCAATTCAAGCTGCTAGCAGACAGCACCCTCTTGAGGCAACAAATTAAATTAATTTTGTTAAAGAGTAGCAAGGAAAATGCTTAATTATCATTTCCTCCCAATCTTAAAACTATTTTAAGCAACCACTAGAAAGCAATATATCTATTCCTAAATGGTATTTAGATAAAAAGAGAAAGACATAAACCACCATTTGACTACTAGCTTCTGATGCATGTGGAGGTGAGTATGTTCTCATCTTTCTCCATTAAGCACACTTCTATTAGCACTAGGCATATGCACAGATAGAAAATTTTACCATGAGCAACACAGTTATGTAGCAACAGGAACACAATTAAGGCTACACTTATGTTCTGGGCTTCACAAGGCTTAACAAACAAAACACTCTTTTTCTTTACAACAGAATACATCCCTCAGAAAACACTTTTTGTTTGTGCAGCCAGATGAATAGCCAGCTTACAATCTGGAATACTGTATTTTTTCCTAAAACCATCAGGAGATGCCTGGTAACTGCGTCAAACCACGCACTTTCATGTAAGTTATGAAAGCTCTGCAGTCATAATCCAGAATAACTACTTACTAAAAACTAATGTATAAAAGATAAAGACCACATTGCGATGTTTGTTTTGACAAGTACTACTTGGTGTTACTTCTCAGAATTCATAAAATACTCCAGCTAACAGAAACAATGATATTATGTAGTGGGAACAAAAAATGACACTGTCATTAAACTTGTTATATCTTTGCTGAAAACCAGGAAATAAGCTGTCATCCTTTTCCTCATACATATCTAATATAAAGAAATGAAACAGTAGTGGTTTTACTTTTTTTTTTTAAAGTTTTGACTATGTGTTTCTGAAGACATAAGATTTCTCAGCTCTCTCATGTACCTTTTTCAATGAAGCGAGTGAGTACTAAAGCTATTATGAAAGAAAACGTACAATTTTGACTTGACAGAAGATTCAAAAGTAACATCACCACCGACGACACCACCAGACGACATTCCAAAGGAGAGTTCAGTAACTTCTTCACTGTCATGGGTCTAGCATGCACAGCAGATAACATGACACAAGGCAGCACTAGACAGGCTTTAGATTCCTGCAAACTTCTAGTTTCATTACAAATTATCTCTAACTCAGAACAAGTAAGAAATTAATTTTATGAGGTGATTTGCCTTGCCTCCGACTTCCTTCAACTCACTCCAGAACACAATTGTTGTATTATTTCTAAAAAGGTACTAAAAAAAAGATGGATTATATATCATTATATTTGTCAGGTGCATGGAAATTTTGGTTACAGACATAATCCTCTTTAACAAACAAAAAACTGCCCACAACCAACACAAACCACCAAACATTTTCATGCTACTTATAACCCCTATTTGTTTCCCATACTTTGTACATTCATATGGTATTGGTAACACTTTGGCACTTCAGCAAGGCTTTATCTCCCACAAAAATTATGTTCCCTGTTTTTGTAGCCCATCTGACCTTCCTCAGTTTGTCACAGAGCCTGTGGCGTACAACAGTAGTGAGTAAAACAAAAAAGAATTAGAAATAGTTAAGTGTTAATTTATTAATTAGTACATGCAGAGTAAACTCAAAAACATACTTGTCTTCCTTTGTCCCAAATGACCCTGACTCAGGACAACATTTCTAGCATGAAAGTATGTGTTTTGACCTCTGAATGTTATCAAAAATCTTAGTGTAGACAAGTGGTTCACTGAAGAACAGTACTAAGAATGTGGAGGCTCTACACAACCACATGGAATACTAGCACTAAATTGCTGCATTCAGAACATATTAGAATGGGATTTCAAGCATGCATTTTTAGCAACAGACTATCTGAATGATAATGATGACACCAGAGCTGTGTTTCCACATAAAGCTTTCAGGTAGCAGCAAAATCCATGAAAACGGATTAGGCTATCAAAAAGTTCCTCCCCTCCCCTGCAATTAAACACAAAGAACAGAATGTCCTTTTTAAAACCAGGGTGACATTTAAGTCATGCAGCTAAATATAATCTTAGGGAAGATGCTGGATGCTTACTGTACAAAAAGCACCATCCTACTTATTGAATTTCTGCCCTGATTTTCAGCTTTCCATTGTTATTTCTAGTGCATAAGTCCTGCAAATAGAAATCTATTTCAACAGATTTTTGCTGCCTTTCTTGACCCATTTTATCATCAATTCATACTTGAAACAGGAGTATTAAAATCACAAAAAGAGCAAACTTTTTTGAGAGATATTGATGCCTTAGGTTTAAACTTTTATATTTTCAAATTCTGTACTGCTTAGAGTGTAACTCTGAAGTTCCTTGTAGCCTGTAATTCCTGCTCTCTCGTACTAGGTAGACATAACAAAGCCTCTCCAGGCTTTGCCTTCAAGGACAATCAGGCTGTTTTTAGGCCCAAAATGTGTAAACCAAAGATTCTAAGGGGGGCAAGCTGAGGGGCGTTACATCGCTAAACTGCGGCTTTGGGCTTTGACTGGAGAATTAACCCTGATATGCAAATGATCCAAACCTATAAAAGTGTGAAGAACTCGTGAC
Organism: Falcunculus frontatus; assembly: GCA_013398115.1. Taxonomy (NCBI): domain Eukaryota; kingdom Metazoa; phylum Chordata; class Aves; order Passeriformes; genus Falcunculus; species Falcunculus frontatus. Next base: position 124,555 of record VZRV01009873.1, read on the forward strand.
CTGTCGTCCATCTTGGGGTCCAATTTTTGGAAGCAGCCTTTGGCTCCCCCAGGGTGTACCTTGAAGGCCCTTCAAATAAATACCTGTCTCTATTCCCTTACTCTTGTCTAGTCTCTGTTTCTAGGTGGCTGGAGGAGGCATCAATATAACTTTAAATATTGTTAAACTTTTCCCTCATGACAAATGATAACGTGTTACACCTTCTACAAGTCATGTGTGCAGTACCAAAAATCCTTATACCAGATCTTCTGAAGGACAGTTCGTTATCTGACAATAATCCTGGCCCTCTGAAATATCATAACCACAGTAACTCCATGTAAGAGCCAGTTCACTTGACATTGCTGTCTTTTTCCATAGACAGTCTACCATAATTATATAATGGCACTATCTCAATTAAGCATCTACTTAATTTGAATTAAACCGTGCTTAAATGAAGTTGCTTTTTATGCATAAAGATCAGCGTCTTGTGCTATTTGGGATGTGCTTTTGTCCAAGAGATTGCAACAAAATATCCAAGCGGGCTATCTTGTATAACCATAAAGTAAGTAAATGTTCTTTCAATTGGTATATGCCTGTCTAGCAAACATCCAAATCCATTTCAAGAAGAAAGGAATCTCACAAAACGTCTAGCTAAGAAAGAGATTTTGATATATAGACAGTTGAAGAATCTGAAAGGCTTTTTACCAAAACTGCACATAGATTCTCAAGTACAAAGCCATGGAGAGTGCATCCAACTATGCCTATGTCACCACCTTCGACGTCATCTGGTTTTTATATTGGGATGGAAAAGCCCCCCTTACAGGTAAAATAGTGTGCATTGATTCTGTTGTGTGGATCTTAAAGTATTCAAATTCAGCATCAAAAAGGGTCTAAGAACCATAAACTCTAATAAAAATAAATTCTGAACTAGTGACTCAGAAGAACTGTAGTGACTTAGACCTTTATCATCACACATCTACATACAGGCAATTTTCAAACAGCCCCGAATATACCAAACTATAAGAATTTAGATATATGTCTCTAAAGAAAATAAGGACTTAAGGACATTGAACTGAAAAGAATGTTTCTACCATGAGCTCATCCTGTGAAATGATCAAGATTTCAAGTTGACAATTTATTGCCAAGAATCATAGAGTAGAATATAAATACAAGGATGGCAATGCTCAAGGTGATAAACACTCCCAAGTGAAGTCATAAAGGCACAAAGGACAAAGGTTCCTGCACAACTTTGCATAAGGAAGTTTTGAGAAACAAAGTATTTCCTCTTACCCAACTCACTTTCACCAATGACAATCAATTCTGAATTAAGCAATCTCATTAGAAGAATTCCTAAATGAATACACATACTAAAGGATCTCAAATATCTACAATAACAGACCCTAGTTTCTACATGCACTCTAATCTCATGCTTCGCTATGCACACCATGAAAGTTATTTTTATTCTTAACATCCATACTAAATTCCTCTCTTTTGCATTTACCTCATCTCGCTGATTCTGCCAGGCTCATGAGGTAATAGGAGACCACTAGGCTTTGAACAAAGGCAAAGGATCCACACCTAGTATCAGAGAGCACTGGTAAAGCAGCAGCGCACAATGTTGTTACCACTAGGCTTTTCAAGCAGGGTGGAATTGGCTGGATACAACAGTGCATTAAGTCAGAATTTTTCAGCCTGAAAAGTAACACTCTGAAAAGCCTCTGAAGAAACTGGACAACCTCCCGAGTTAAAATTAGGGATGAAAAGGTAGTTAGATTTAAAAATCAAACAAACACCCTACAACAACTAACAAAAAAACCTAAGACAAAACACATCCACACAAAATAACAACCAAAAACCAGATCACCTAAAAAGTGGCAGCTCCTTTCACAGTATAGAATCTATTTGGAGAACCCCTTGCTAAAGGACAAGATCATAAAGATATGCAAGTTATAACAAAGACCGGACAAGTTCCAAAAAAGAAATCCACAGAGGGATTATCACTCAGTACAGAAAGCACACAGACCACTTCCAGATCAAGAAGCTCCTAACTCACTGGTGATTAGACTACTATTGTACAGAACTATCATTAGATGACTTTCTGTTCTAATATTGTACACTAAACTTGCACTTTTTGGCCATTCATCACACATGGCTAGATCTTGCCTAACTACCTGTTTCTTCTGCAAATTGAACCCCAGCAACACTTCTATCTTTTCAAGGAAGTCTTTGACTTGGCGGCCTTTTTTATTTTTCCCCTTTTTCTTTTTTTCCCCTCTCCTCTTTCTAATCTTCTTTCCATTTGGCCAATGTTCTTCATAAAGTCAATAATCAGCAATAAGCAGAATATTCCAGGTGAAATCTTACTAGTCCTACACATAAAAATCATCTCACCGCAGCTTACTGCAGCATTTGCGTCTTCATTAAAAGAATATCAGTAAATATTTCAGTTTTCATAGTTTTATTGCATGATAATGTTCCCTCCCAATTAAGAGACTTAGTCTTCTGGTATTCCCCTTACCATTAACAAACTACAGAAGACTTCCTTCTTACACTTCACCCAGCTCATTTTTTGCTTCTCTCAGGTCAAAAGTTGTAACCTTCAATTTCACATCTTGAAAGCCTACTGCAGGAGGTCAAAAAGCTAGTTATTTCTTTCATTAATGAACAGACAGTGGATGCCTCCATTCCAGAGGATTGAGGAAGGTTCGTTTCTCTCACGCAAAGGCACTGAACAGTTAGAATGTAGCCAGCTGTAGCAGCTATTTTCTTGAGAACCACCTTGGTCAAAACTTAATGAGTTGCTAATTTCCTGGTACATGAAAGAGAAAAAAAAAAGTATACCGAGAAGCCTGCTACAAGAAAAACAAGCATTTTGCAAGTATCAAGAATTCTTTATCAGATAAACTTACTTTGTCCTACCAGGCTACTAGGAGAAAGCAAAATTAACATTCTAACAAAGACAACCCCATCATCTTTTTCTACAAAGGCTGACAAGGCAAGTCTTCTTTCCCTGATGGATGCTATCATATCAAGAACATAAATGGTACAGATAGTGTCTCTTGAATCACTGTCCAACTTAATCTAGAGTCAGGAATTTACACAAGTACGTTTATTAAGTCTGCTGGTACCAACAAGTGGTCCATGCCAACAACATGGTTATCAGCGATGAACACATCACTAAAGCCCTTGACAGAGCATTTAGTAGCAATTCATGCAATTTTAGGGCAAGATGGATCACCTATGGGAAAATAAGCATATATAACACTTGCTCTGAAAAGTCAGCATTGCTACTAATAGCACAATAAATACTTACATAAAGCATATACTCAAGTCTTAACTGTCAAGAACTACCTACAAGATTCTCACCTACTAATTACTGGGGTGATTCTTAACTTCTCTTGTTCCTACAGCAATATGCTGTTTGACTTCCATCTCAATAGCAGATCTCTTTCAGATTTAAGTAATATAGACTGCAGTTAGTCTGCTTCCAGCAGAGACAGGAGACAAAAAACAAAAGACCATCATGGCTGTCCTGCCTTCTTTGTTACATTTTGTCACCAAGCCTTCAGAGAAGAGCGCAGCCCAAAGAGACTCCTTCCATTTTGCTACACAGATGATAAGGATTGAAAAGGACAGGGAGGGAGGGAGGGAGGAACAAGAACAATAGTATTTATCATCATAACATGGGAAAGCTTTTATCATTCCAAAGGTATCTTCAAAAAGTATAATAGCATTCAAACCAATGTTTAAAATTAAAAAGCAGCTTTCTCCAAGGCTGTGAATTTTCAAACAGAAAAATTCACAATACACACACCTGTAAAACATCTTTACTTAAAACAAGCGCCTGAAATATAAAATTTGTCTTGCTGATTTAATTATCAAAGGGTAACATCTCAACAACCTATAGTAGCCTAAATAAGATCATGTTCAGATATATATATCAATATGTGATACCAATTACCAACATACACATGAAACTAGAATCCCGCATTTTGCTTAGAATATTAAATATAAATAATCTTTTCATGTTAGTCACTCTCACCGTTTCTTGTCTCTGGGACTCAGTCAGCTTTTCAGACAATTCTTCTAGAGTCTTTCTTAATTCAGCATCAGTCCTTCATAGAAAAATATAAGTAAGACAATATTCTACAGTGCAAAAACTAAGTAACACCCATGATAATTTTAAGCAGCAACAACCCCCAGAATTTTTTGTTACCTCAATTTGTACTACAGCCTATTCGTAATAGATCATAGCCTATTCATAATAATTTACAGCATAATTAGAAACAAGCCCCAAGTGGAAAATTCATAATAAAAAGCATTTCCATTCCTCAAATGTAGAAACAGAGCATCTAAGTATCAGCTAGGTATCAGGTCAACAAGTACAAAATTATGCACACATCTACGCAGTCCTTTTGAACAGTAGTTTCCTACCAGGAATTAACAGTCTAATTCCTGTTATCGCTATTGAACAAAGCACCGTATGTTGAGAAAGTATATAGATTATGGCCTGCAGGAGAGCTTGCCCTGAAAGGACTCCAGTAACTAGAACAAATTAGGAGCAAAGATGTAATAAAAGAAATTCCCTAGTCCTTGTTGTTTTGTGCACATATTAAAAAAAGCTGAGGAAAGCCCCATATACTACACAAACTGGAATTGATGGGTGTTACATACATTTATAAATACTGTAGAAGATGACATAAAACAAGCAGTTTATAATCCTGCTTTCATCTACATGTTGCATAATCCCCCATTCTCCCCAAAATTATTTTCTAGAAATAAAGGAGTTTAAGAATTATTTTCCACACTGTTCTTCACATGGAGTTATATTCTGCTTATACCGATTTCTTCTTGAAAGCTCACGACTGATATCATCTCCCAGGCGAACTTGTTCACTGCTGAGATCCCGAAGAGACTGGTGGAAAGAATGCAGCTGCAAATAAAAGTACATAAGCCAAAGCTTAGGAACCCTTTCTTTCTGTGATATTCCAAAAATACATATCTACACATATACACACTTTTTAAAATAAAGCAGATAAAAATAACCTACAAAATAATATAACTCCATGAACTCTAGTTGAGCCTGGATGAGGCTTGCATGCTTCTATTTCAATCAATCCTTCACAATACTTGCTCATTGTAGTTTAATTTTCAGTACTTTATTTGCTAAAACAAGTTTCCTAACTATGGGGTTTTTTCTGTGTTTCAGAGCTTAGAAACTGCACCATCTCTTTAACCTAATGCAAAGCAAGTCGAAACATCTGAACAAGTAATTTTCAGGAGAGACATATTTCATGTTAATAGGTGCTAGTATAGGTAAAACAAAGTTCTGCACAGCTATATATGCTACTATAAATAGATGACATAGGAACTTGAAACGGAACGAGCAGAACAGTATGATGTCTTCAGGAACTACCAAGAACAGGTATTTTACTTTGCCCAAGACTTTACATACTCTTTTTTCAGATCTTGGGAAAGAAAAACAAAAAAACAAAACCACACATCTACTTTCCTCTGTAAAACCTCCCATTTTCCCTATTCAGCAGCATCCCAATTTATCACGAAAGTTTTAGAGAGCAAGTAAAAAAATGAACAGGTCATTCACTCTTCATGGGATAGAAAGTGACAGTTAATCGATCCTAATGCAACCTATTCCTGTCAACAGTTCCATGGCCAGGATTATTATTACAAAAACCCCTAATTTATAATATTCCTTTGGTCTATGCCCTAGATTTAAACCTTGATCTTCCACAACCAAGCTGACTGCCCTCAACATTAAGACACGGGCACTACTACCTCCCCTGTGTGATTAAGCAGAAATTTCAACCCAACCTGAGAGACTCTGAAAAAACACAGTGTATTTTCAAAATTTATGTGATAAGAAGGAGAGGAACTTAAACGTGTTAAAAGACTATTTGGCTGAAAAACTACTTCAGCTACAAAAAGTCAGAATGGGAATAAAGACACAGTGGTTGCAGAAAAAAAGAAAAAGCCACTTTAGATATGCAGTACTGCTTTATCTCTGGTCTAATTTCTACCTATAATCATGATCAATGACTACTTCTAGTTCATCATTCCTCAAAGCACTATACTCTTCTTACAAAATAGTTAATGAAAAGAAAAAAGCCATATTCACTCACTGAAAAGCAAGAATAAGGAAAAAACCAATGGTTATCATCAAAACTGGAGAAAAAGCTATTTGCCTACACAGTTACTTAATAGGAACTTTGTATGCATTGCAGGAACTCGCTTGAATAAAATTTCCAAGATACTTATAGAATATCTAGAAGTAATCTAAAATAGTCCTAAGGTTTTTGGATGCTTGGAAGGAAAGATTTCCATATAACATTATTTCCTTCCAAGGATTATTTTCCACACTTACCTTGGGGGGAGGAAGGAATGGGGGGAGAACTAGATTGAAAAGACAATGAAACAGGGTTAAATAAAAGTCTAAGAATTTCTATAGCTTCCCAAAAAGTCAACTGAGAAAACTTATTGTAGTTAAGTTTAAAATTATTTGGAAGCTGAGACTGATTTAATAAAGTCAATATGAATACCTTACAATCAGCTTCTTTAATATTAGTCTACACCGATTCACTGGAGCAAGTCTAGCCCCCCTGTCTGAAAAAGCAAAAACAGGTAGTGAAATCTCCTCTCTACCTGTAGGATAATAGAAACACTATAATCTTATTCATTAAGGTAATTAATTTTTTTCTGAAGTCTGCAAGCAGACACAAGCTAAGGGGTATGAAAATTACCAGTGCCACACACATCCTCTCCTCCTCCCATCATCTGCTTGAAGTATAGGGTCAAATTATCTCACTCACAGGTCAGACCAATAACTAAGATGAAGAATTAGCTGGATCAAAATCAATCCAAGCTACATAGAAGTAAAAGCAAAAGCACTAAGACCCTACGCCATTAACTAAAGCAGAATAATCCCCTTCACAGCCTCATTGAACTTTAGCATGAAAGTGAATGTTAATCGGTTGGAAGGGACCTCTGGAGATCATCCCATCCAAGCCTCCTGCCAAGGCAGGGTCACCTAGAGCACCTATACAGGAGCTCATCCAGGTGGGTTCTGAATGTCTCCAGACAAGGAGACTAGGCAACCTCCCTGGGCAGTCTGTGCCAGTGCTCTGCCACACGCATTGTAAAGTTCTTCCTCATGCCGAGGTGGAACTTCTTGTGTTTTAGTTTATGGTCATTGCTCTTTGGCCTGTCACTGGGCACCACTGAAGAGTCTGGCACCATCCTCTTGACATCCATGTCTGAGATATTAATATGCATTACTGAGACTGAGATTCTCAGTCTTCTGCAGACTAAACAGGCTATTCAGAGATTATTTTTCTTTGTCACTAGATGGCCTAAAAAGTAGGGAGATTATTTTCATATTTTACTTTTGATATCACTACCATCTCTATACAATCTATACATCTATATACAATCTTTTTCTGTATAATGATTTGCATGACACTTCATCACAGATTCAAGAGGTGACTGCCTAATGAAAAATAGCAGGTAACACTGAAAGCACAAATCATAGCAGAAATATTCTTAGCTGCATCTTCAGAATCACCTCATTTACTGTAAAATCAAAGAGTCTGGTGACCACATATTGCCTGTTTGGAACAGCAACTCCCATTAGTGCTCTGTACCTGATCCACATTATCTGCCTCACTGACAAATCGAACACTTGCAGATCTAGACCTTCGGTGTTTATTGCCCTGTGAGTCTCCATAATCCCTGAGAGGAGAAGTGGGCAGGAAGTGGCGGTTCCCTGTAGGAGATATGAGATTAAGAAAATAAGAAGGAAGACAAAACTTTATATGGGAAATTTTTCATTTTGCTTCACAAAAAATGCGTATTTCATCGTGACAATATCCTTCTAGGTCACATTACAGACAAAACAACTACTAAATTACGTAGCATGCATACGACTCTTTTAGCTCTTCTCAGGATTTTTCTCCATTTAAACATTTCTTACCCATGACATACAAGTATTCCAGAAAGAGGAATTGTTTTTCCAAGGAGTAAGAAGTTTTTCCTCAAATTTTATTCGCCCAACCAACCACTTTTTCCCCACATGAACCTATCAGAACTTCAAACTATTATATTTCACAGCTTTTACATAGGAATTAAATTTTTAGAGCTTTCTACTAAAATATATTAAATACTAGCTCTGGAAGGAATACTCCTCCCAAACATACCTTTTCCTAAAATATAATGAATTTTCTGAGACATACAAGGAAAAAAACCTACTCTTCTGTGGGTCATAAATTAGTTCTGGTTTTTTTTTTTCACCCATGCATTTTTTCTCATGCATTTAAAATTTAAATTCCCTTTTTGCTGTGAAGCAAGCTTCGGAAGCTGCAATATCTTCTGGATTTAGCTTTAACTTGTATGTATCTACAACTCATGCAGTGGAAAATTAATTTTCTCAGCTGAAAGAATCAACATTTCATTTAGATGTCTTGGGATATCAGCAGAAGACACTACGTAACAGAAAGCTGGAAAAATTTACCACATAAACAACCGCATAACTCAATGCAGGTCTCCCAAATTTTTAAACTGAATTTCTTTGAAGTAATCAATGATGACTTTCCATGCCAATATTCTACACATTTTTCTTAATTTCCTCTTTGCATAACACAGCTATATGACATAATTTAAGCATACTCAAGCCCTTTAAGTATTTTACCTGATGTTCCTTCTCCATCCAGGTCACTGGGATATAAGCTTGAGAGAGACGCGCTTCTCATTCCAGAGTTTCGTGTTAGTCGCTGGCTCCTTAATTGACCTATAGATTGTTCCAGTGTATCTTTTAACTGCAGAAAAGTTATAATTTATTGAAGTATGAACATAGACTTATTTTTTAAAAAACATGGAAAATATTATTTATTTAAAAGTCATTAAGAGAATAAAAACTATTTTTAAGCCAAGTATAGCTTTGAATTAATAACAGCTTTTCTTCAATATCTCATATATCACATTCCTGTAATTATAGCAAAACATGCTTCCAACATTGGCAGCTTTAAATATCAAGTTTCTTAAAACAGTGGTGCACCACATGATGCACCACCATAAAAACTCATAAGTTCATCTCCCACAACCAAAATAAGACCTATTTGCCAGCAATGCTCATTAACAGTCCTGCAAAATCCAGAAAATAACTTCAAAGAAATTAGTTTTTACTGGAATTTTTCTACCAGCCCTACCTGGAATCAATTTTATATATGGCTATCAAATTTCCTAAGCAGCTTTACAGAAACCCCTATTTTTAGAAGTTTCACTTCCAGGAAAAGGAAGCTATTCCCAATTTAAGAGTACAGAACTAGCTATATTCAAATATTAGTTCTTCATTTTTTAAACTTGCATCACATTTTCTACAATTGCATTTGCTAACTCTGGTTCTTAGCCACTTGCTTTGCCACACCTTTATTTGACAACCCACGAAACATCAAATTTCTAAAGGTTCTCCTTTTTCTAGGAGAAGCTTGTAAACAATGGTTAAATTGATGCTTTACGACTGCAGAATTATACACTGCGTTGGATCTCTTTCTCTGAAGAAAACAAGCTTTCCTTTCTACACATTTGCTTCTTCACTCTCTCTACCTTCACATGTCAAATATTCTTACATTTCACATGTATCTGCTCCAAGGCAGCACCTGCTGCAGCTTGTTTGTAACCAAATTGTAAACCTCTCTTGTCCTAGCAGCACTAATTTGTTTTGCTTTCTCTAAGACACCTGTTTTCAAACTAGCAATTTAGAGCAAGCTGGTCAACAGATCCAGAAACTGTTGTAGAATGACAGGAAAAAAGCTACACCAGTATGATCCCAATCCCATTCCCTGCTATAATTCAGTTTTTATCTTATCACTTATTCATGCAAAAGAAACATGTTCCCTAATATTCTGTTTCAGCTACACATCTTGTACTTGGCATAGTACTATAACATAATCTACCAGGTGCTTATAAACCAGAAAAGTGATGAAGCCTACAAAACTTGTCAAGATTTCATTATATAACACATTACTGTATTATGATTTAGATTGCTCAAATAAATATGAAAAGTTTCTGTTTACAGCTACTTAACTCCTTATATATTCTGTCCATTAATACCAAGTTTTCAGCTATGAATTCTACTAATGGAAAAGACCTAAGAAGTTAAGATAAACTGAAAGTTGCTCACAGTTGTTATTGCTTTGGTTTGTTCCTTGTTGTATTCTCTGTATTTTCCTAGCAAATGGTCAACATGTCTTAGATTTCTGTTCGTATCCTTAAATAAAAAAGTTTTAGAAAAAAAGTTTTAGAAACCTCCTCTAATCAAACATTATTATTGTCTTTAATCTTCTTGATTTCTAAGATTAAACTGAAAACACAGGTGCTTTCTAAAGAGTCTACACGTTCAAAATCCTATTCAAGTAACCAGAATCTGAAGTGGTACAGCATGGCTAAAGGAAGGAAAATGAAGAAAAAGAAAAAAAAACAAACCAAATGCTATCATTTCAGTACAACAGTAAGACGCCAGCTGCAAGTAAAAAGTTTTTTCAAGTTTCAGCCATTCTGTAGAAAAACCTTTTTAATCCAAAGATCTTAACATTATCTGCTTGTAGAACAGAATAGTTATCTGAGAAATAACAAGTTTTTGAAGGTGAACACACTCGGTAAGGTCACTGCATGAGCATTCTCTTACCAGATGAACACCTGGATCAGATGGTAGAGCTACTGAAAAGCAGTCCACAAAAAGCAATTAGCTTAAAATCAGAATTTCAGAAAAACAACTAGAAAGACGTTAGACAGAATCATGAGAATATCAAAGAATCCCTTTTAAAAATAGTCAGACTGTATTCTTATTAACTTATCTTTTTTTCTAGATTGATGTTTATTTTCGAGATAAGAAGTTTTGAAGTTTAAATTTACCATTCTATATTGATTTTTCTCTTCTCATATATTAAAAGGAAAAAAAAAGTATTTCTGGCCAAACAATAAATAATAAAACATACACCCACCCACTCTAGGTATTCAGAACTGTCAGCTAGAGAAGAATGGGAATAAATTCTCAAGCACTAATGGTGTCAGGATAGCTAAATGTCTCTTCCCACTTGCAAAATAAATTCAGATATTCCCTCTGCACCTTCCACTGAAAAAGCAGGAATGAGATGAACACTTTTTCTTGCTCAGGTATGTATCTCTTAGATGTTTAGAAATAATGCTTCTCACAGTGCTTTTTCACATCTAGGAAATGTGAAATGTAAGCTCTATCCTGAAGGAATTGACTGCCTACGTATTTATCAGAAATTTGGAAATTTTACACAGTACAAAGACAACCAAGACAAGGCTGAAACTTTCTGCTAGAAAATGTAATGCCTCTTGTGAGAATCTAACAAAGTTGATTTGGCCTTATTCAGTTTGATAACTTTATAATAGTATTCCCAACATGTTATTGTTTCTAACAACATTCTACTACTGTGTGAAGTAACAGCTGTATAAAAGTGTAACAAGCCACACACTTTCAGCTCAAAGGCAGTATGATCAATTTCCAAAACCCTTTTCGGTTTGCACAGAAAGCAATGTTTCCCATCTGTACAGTACACTCCACAACTTTAGAAACGAAAATTTGACCCTGTGTTACAGAAATGCAGGCTCTATAAATATTTTAAAACTGTATTTTGTAACCAACCTGCAAAGTGCTTGCTAAAGTATGGATCTTCTCTGTAACTTCTTCAGCACCATAATTCTGAGCTCTGTTGTGGGATGCTCTCAAAGGCCGCCTTCCTACTCGACCCGTAAGAAAGTTGTCTGAATCACTGGATGAATCTGCCATCAGTATCTTGAAGCCTGGGCAGGAAGAACAGAAAAAGTAACTTATGTTAATTCCTGACTGTAATTGAACAGTCTTGCACAATATTCCCAAAGAAACTTCATAGACTCAGATTACATTTACAGTAGCCTTTCAGGTCTGGGTCAGCAGGATATACTTTGGAAGCAGATTTTCTAACTGCTCCTCAGTTATTACCTTTGTTCACACTATGAAGCAGTGTCAAGATGCAGGAGGCAGAGCCTCTTAGGAGCAAATTAAATCAAAATATGCACTCTCACTGTTTCCAAGTGTTCAGTACCCATGATAAAATCATGGCCCAAAGCAAATTCTCCCCCCAAAACATACAGTGGAAACATCAGTGTTTTATCAATCATCCTGGTCTGCAGAACCATTCTCCCTTACCTCCCACTACTCACTAAGCTGTATTCAGAATGGGGATTGCTAAGTCTCAAGGATGGCAAGATAGAGGGAAAATATGTCAACAATCATCACACAGGGGAAATTATTAAAAACTACAGACAGCTATGCCTAGTATAGTAAAGTCACATAGTAAATGATTAAAATAACAACCCTCAAAAGGTAGGTTAGATCAAAATTTTTTCCTAAACTATTACACACTGCAGCAGTTTGCCTTAAGGTCATAGAAGGACTTGACGGAAGAGGAAATAGACTGGCAAACTCTTGAACCCCTGTAGTCAACAAAAATAAAGTCACAGTGAAGACATCATTCTTCTAGCCATGAGAGCTGAAATTTCCAAAAGAAACCACGGATGGATTCAAATCTTATATTGTATTTTATATGGAGGCAACTTGATTTTTTCCAGATCCTTACATTTAATTTTTAAAAGGTTGCAAATCTGTGTCCCCAAGACTTGGATAGAAGCCTTTCAAACATGAAAGGAGAGCAAATCAACATGCTCAGTCTGTGCTCATGTACATCAGTATTCCTTATATTTTCTGAACTGGTGAATTTATCTCATCTTTCCTCTTCTTATCTCACCTCACTAAAGCACATTTTTACTAACAGTATCAGAATTCATTATTCCAGTGCCTCACTCTAGTCAGCTGCAATGAAGTCTTAATGAGACTGAAAAGGCATAAACACTGGGAAATAGGAAATACGGGATATTTTCAAAGACAAAGAAAAATAAAATAAATAAAACACTGGTAGAAATAATAACATGGAATAATATTGGGTTTTACTGTAATTTGGTAAAAAAACTCAACAAAACCCAACAAACAAGTAGACTCAACCATAACAGCCCCAACTACTGAAAAGCAAAGACTAGAGAAAAAAAAAGGGGAAACAAAGATTTACAGCAGGAAAGATTAATGGGTTTATTCTCAGCTGTCCAAAAACAGGCTCATTAAGATATTTACTAGCCAAAGCATACAAGAAAGGTCAGTAATCAAGGTAAACAGAAAAGAAAGCTCTAGATAAGGAGAACATTTTGTCTGAAGAAAACTTACTATTTATGGTTAAGCATTCCTCTTTGTTCTCATGAGCAGTCTAAAAGGAACCACAAGTACTTTTAAGGTGAAGAAATTGTTTCATATAAAGCAACATCCTCATTTTTAAGGGAACTCTGCAAGTTTCACTCTAGATTAAAAAAAATAAAAATCATAAGGAAGTAGAAATTTGTAGAAATGTTCCATATGCACATTTGCCTATCAATTGAAATAAAAAATAAAGCTTATCACTGTTTCCAAAAAGCTACACTAATTTCAGCACATGATCATATGACCTACTTGACAGTGAGAATCATTTAGCTCTTACTGGTTTTTAGTTCTACCCAAATAGATCATAACCTTTGCTGAACTGATGAAAAGCATCAATACTCAGTATTTTCCTTTCCTGTAGAAAACAGAGCATTTCAGCTTCACTGAGGACTCTCTTGTTAAGAGATCTGCCAGGTAAGAAGTAGAGCTGACAATCTCAACGTCGAGTTCTCCAGCTCAAGTAAACAAAAGATAAAGTCAGTGTATATAACCCGATTATTCCTCAAGTGCTGTATTTGTTCAGCTCCACACAGACTAATCTATCACCAGGCAACTAACTTAGTGTTAGAGGTATGGTTGAAGCCTTATAGCTAAGACTGAGCACGACCGAAAAAAAAAAAAAATTATAGCCATTCCAGAAAGGAACAACATGACACCTGAAAGGCCCTTTCCTTCAGTGCTTGCGTTTGAGCCCGGAAAAAGCCAGGAAGGTGATCCCGTATGGTGACATTTCATCATCGTGCCTTCAGGGATTAGTACCATATTTTATTGTCAATTTGTCACACCGTGCCCCCAGCACTCTTCAGCAGCACGACACAGAAAGCGGTTCCTTCACACTGTTCATACGCAACGCCCTCTGCAAATCCTCCTCCCGCCGGGCACGCAGGGAGTTTCACTTACACCCGACTCCAACTCCGAGAGTCTCCCGGTTCTTTGACCCAGATAGGACCGTGGAACCCAAAACGGCGCCGGGCACGCCGCCGGCCGGGCCTCCGGACTGTCCCGAGGAACCCCGCGGCCGCTGCGCCCCGCGCCTCCCGCCGCAGGCTCCCATCCGCGCCCGCCCTCCCGCGGCGCTCCGAAGCCGGACAGCCGCCTCCCGCACACCGCTCTCGCCGCGGCCCCGGCTCTCCCTTCCGCACCCCCAGCCCTCACCGCACAGCGCTCCGAGGCGAGGCAGCCCCGTGCCCGGGCACCTTCCGCCCGCCTCACCTCGCCGCTATGGCAACTTGAACTAGCCGCCCTGCCGCCAGCTGCCGGGGCGACGGACCGGGCGCCGGGCCCCCCGCAGCGCTCCATGGGACACGGAGTCCACAAGCCACGGGTCCGCCATGGGAAAGGCAGTGTGCGCGACTTCAACTCCCGAGAGGCCTTGCGGTGGCAGCGCGGCGAGGGACGGGCAGGCCCCGCCTTGCGGGAAGGCCGCTGGGCCTGCGGGGGGCGCTGGGGGGGGTGGCCGTGGGAGGTTCCGCGAGAGCCTTGGTGGTTTTGATAAAGTTGTTTTGTGAAACGCTAAATTTTTACAAAATACACACTGGTGTTTACAAACATGTCAGCTAAACGACTGCGAAGAGCAGAAACAAAAGCTGTTGCTCTGATAAAGCAGACGAGTCTGTTCCGCTTCCGAGCAGACGGCTGGTACACTGGGAAAAGGCGTGTGAGCTACGGAGAGCAGCTGTTGCTTACAATGAGCCATCTCACTTCCTGTTTCTTGATTTTTTCGTTTCCTTAAGCCACGCATCTCCCTGTTCCCAAATGTATCCATTAGCCTTGTGTGCAGTAAGAACGACCAAATATTACACACTACTACCCTGACTGGCCTTGAAGAGAGAAAAGGGATGAAGAGTGCTATGAGTGATTACAGGAAGTGTCTCCTGGGCCTCTGAAACTTGGGCAAAACTTTCAGTAGGCCAACAATCACTGGAATATTTGACTGCAAATCACCTACAGGTGACCACTCCAGCAAAGGTAAATGCAGTGAGCTGGGTTTTTTACACATATATGTCTATATTGGCTCCGGGATCCACTCCAGGCAGTGACCATTGGGCTTTGAGAACAGTAATACGGCATGGCTGGCAATCCATACTGCCTACCTGCATTCCTGTCCTGCAGTACTGTTTCATTTGCTCACAATGCAGCAGGCATGCTTGAATGCCATATGATTACGACACACTTCAGGTGTAAGCCAGGTGTCCCACACTGGCAGCACTCACCAGCAGTCCAGGCAGTGGCTGCTGGCCCCTGCGTCTTTGTGGTCATGCTTAAGAGGCATTAACCTCATCTGAGCTGAAGGCAGGTGAGACACAGTACAGGAATGTAAGGATATGACTGATTTCAGTGCAGACTGAAACATTAGTGAATAAGTAGTAAAGACATAAATCTTCCCAAGCTTTCAGTACATGGGCATTGTCCTGGCCTTTCCTCTGCAAGCTGCAGCATAGTCAGGTTGTGTTGACAGGTCTAAATGCAGGCTGAGAGCTAGGGCTTCTGGTCACTCTTCTGCTTATGGTGGTCTCTGGGAGACACACCCTGAATTTTCCTGAGTTCTCTGAGGGTTTTTCTCTCAATTTTGCACCTGGCAGTGGACTTACTACTCCATAGACTCAAGAGCATTCATCTATGAGCAAATTTCTTTTCCTGCCCTAGTAGTGTCTCTCAGGCCATCATAGAGAGGATGAAGGGGGAAGTAATGTGTCCTGGATGTGACTGGTACATACATGAGAAGTGTGTTTACAACTATGCTGAGTGTGAGCACATCTCACTTGCTGCTAATACAATGTTCCAGTGGAAGCCGATGCCAGTGCCTGAGACTGACCAGGCACAGCCACTGGTTTGAAAGACCGGGTTAACCATGCATACACCAACTGAGAAAGTTGGCAAAGAGCACTTGCTAGGTTGTAGCAGAAGAAGCAGATGTTTCCAGTGCTTCAAACAGCTGTCTGCACACAGCGACATTGTCAGCTGCAGCATTACACAAATATTCTCTTCACGCATGCTTATGAAATAAAGCTTATGCCAATGATTAAGACATAGTTTTTTCCTCCTCGTCAAGCTAAGGATTGCTTGGTATAAAAAGTGAGATACTAAAGGCTGTTACAGAAAATAAGTAAGCAGGCATATATGCCAAGGTTTCTGTCGTGGTTTAGGAATGGTATTCCCCAGTTTAGTATTCCCACTGAAAAAACGTGAACCATGTGCGGCTCCCTCACTGCCCTCTCCCTTCTCCCGCCCTTCAGTGGGCTGTAGAGGAGAACTGGAGACACAAAAGATAAAGATCACGGGTTGGGACAAGAACAATTTACTGGAAACAACAAAAATACTGATTACATTGGAATAAAAAAAGAAACGATCCATGGAAAATAACCCTGCAATAATAGACAATACCAGATGGCTCCCTCCACCACATTTTCTCAGCTGGAAGGAGCTCCTTCTTCCCAGAAGAGATTCCCTTTCCCCTGCACCCGACAATGGCTTAGGTGATATAGAATAACCCTCGGGTCCTGACCGTGCCCCATTCAGGCTACTACTAAAATTAACCCTGTCCTGGCTGGATTATGTTTATCTTTGCTGAGAAAAATTCAAACCATCCATATCCCACCACTCTCAACAGAGAAGAAAGCAGCATTTCACTGATGTTTTCACACTCAGTTGATTCGGTGAACATCAGTATAAAGTAACAAACTGCTCGAAGTGCCCTGTGGGGTTTGTATCGCGTATTTGGTGCCAAATTCTGGTGTCCTCTGTTCTCTTCAAAATTTGAAGAAGGAGAGGAAGAACAGGTAAATGTGATAGGGTTGTTCATGAGGGTTGCTAATTTACTGGTGCGATGAACTGTCAGCTCAGTAAAGTCTGTCCCTTGTACCTGTGCATTTTGATTTCCAGAGTAGATGGATACATTAGAGGTTTTTTACTACACCTTTCTTTAGAGCAGGGAGAGGTCTAAGATTTGTGTGCGTGTATTTGTCGCTATGTCACCACTGCCCTGGTGGTCCATTTGGCCAGCATACTTTGTTCATCAGTGATAGCAGGAGGTTGTATTTACAGAGAGCACATGAACCTGGCTACGTACTATGATGTAACCCTCTGTACTTTCTTCTGGCATCTACATTTGTCATGTCAGAGCATATCCGTAAGAAGGCTGTTTCCTTTGGTGTCTGTTTACAGGCCTGTAGACCCTAAGTTTGTATAATCCTGTGTGCCTTCCCATCCTCCTAGCAATGATTTCTGGAAGCTCACTTCTGAATGTGTGAAGAAGTGCTTTATTTCTACTCTATGGTTTTGCATAATTTAAGGGCCATTGCTGAAGGCTGTGCTAAAGATTGAAAATCTAAATAAACTGTATCTAGAGTTCTGTTGACAGCTTCAGAAGACTTCCAAAACATACAAGGAACATCTGTCCTTCAAAAAAGCTGTTTTGATTCTTCCTTCAAAGAGCATGCATACATTAATTTTATTCTTCATAGTAGTTCTTCATATTAATGTACCCACTACAGTTGTTAGAGTCATATTTCTGGAATTCTCTTTTTGAATCTGAACAATACTGTGATTTTTTTGTTTGTTTGTTTACTACTGTCATAAGGATGTTAAATATGTGCATAAGATTGCTACAGAACATCTCTTCAGTTTGGAATGAAGATGATGAGAAATGATTTAACTGTGCACAACAAACTACTATACTAGACATAATTATAAAGAAGTAGTTTAACTTTACAAGAACATGTAATTTTATTATATGAATTTGAAAACATATATCCTAGCATTCTGTTATCTGAAGTGCTGTGTTGAGACAGTAACATGACAGTGCTTGCATTTAGAGAGACCAGCATGGTCTTTCTACTTCAGGTTGGTGCTGCTTGATTAATGCTGTTGTGCCCCTTGACTAATACAAATATATAACACAAATACAGATCTTGGCTGTATCTTTCTTTAAAAAAAAAAAAAAAGGAAATATTATTCAAAGCCATTAGATTACTGCATATATATAAATAAGTGTGTATTGAGTCTGAGGACACAGACCTTAAGGGTAGAGAATCCAGAAGGACTATAACTTTTTAAAAAATAATTTAATTTTTTTAAGCTTAAATTTAAATTTTTAAATTCTTGTATTTGTCAGTAGTGGTACCCTTTCATGCTACACTACTTGTCATCCATGACAAGTCATTATTCGTGTAACTTTCAGAAGATTGTTTTGCTGTTTCTTTCACAAGGCTATCGAAAAAAAAAGACAGCACAAAATAAGTAGCTGTCTTACATATTCATCTTTTACAGGACTCAGAAAATAAGTTCTTTTATGAACAGATATCATAAATGCACAAGAGGAGAAGCACTGTGTGGTAGATGGATTGTCATCTAAGTCAGTGAGCTTAAAAAACCATTTTTTATTTATGATTGTTGTAATAAACAGTCAAACTCTTCTATTAAACATGCTGGTTTCCTTATCAAAAGAAAGTATGTGCCATAACCCAAGTCAAAGAAAAGTGCAAGATCTGTCTGAAGTCTGATTTATGAGGGCAAATTCGTTTTTGCTGGAGGTTACTTCTAAGCCTGGATGCCCATGCAAGAGATGCAGACAGAGCAGAATGAAGTCAAATATAACTAGAAAGCTGACTTTAGATGAAGAGGCACAGGCAATGTAAGCCTGAGGGGAAAAAAAATACGGAGAGAGACGTAAGTCCGTAGGCCCTGGCGGGATGCGCCCATGCATGCTGAGGTAGCTACTGACATGACGAGGGTTACCAAGATAATTCAGGGAGTGACACATCTCTCCATTGAGGAAAAGCTGGGAAAGCTGGGGCTGTCTATCCTGGAGAAGACAAGGCTTGGAGGATCTCATTGTGTATAAATACTTGAGGGGAGAGTGTAAATAAGATGGTGTCCAGTGACAAAGCAAGAGGCAGTGGGCACAAATGGAACAGGAATTTCTGTCTGGACATCAGGAAACTCTCTTCAGTTGTGAGGGTGGCCAAATACTGGCACAGGCTGCACAGTGAAGTTGTGGATCTACATCCATGGAATAATCAAAAGCTGTCTGAACACAGTTCTGGGCAACCAGCTCTAGGTGACCCTGCTTGATCAGGGGCTTGGGCAGAGGGCTTCCAGGGTCCCATCCAGTCTCAATGATTCGGTGACTGAGTGATTCTGTAACTCTTTCTGTAGACAAATATATCTGCCTGAAAACAGCTCTCATAGTTCTTACCTTAACTAATTGCGTTAGGCCGAGGGATAGTTTCATCTTGCTCGTCTCTCTGAGCACTCTTAGAATTGACAGCCTCAGGCTTTATAAGGCTTCACACAGCAGTACCTCCTATTTGTCCTTCCCCCTACTGAGTATTCCAATTTTCACAATTTTTCATGGCTTTTTCATGAAATAAAGCAAAAGGAAAAGCACAAGAGTTGCTCAATATCCCGTAACCATAAAACTCCAAAACTACCTTGAAACAGAAGACAATTCTTTTTATATGGACATGAATCATCAAGAACCTAGAATAAATATATTTCATATAGCTGTTCAAACACTTGATGCTGTGTCAAAGCAGTGTGTCTAATGCATTTTTTTCTGACAGGCCAGAAATTATTTGCCATACTGAAATAGAAACAGGTAGGATTTGGCATATCTTCCAAGTGTCTAGTATGGCAAAACCTGTTGATTAGTCTGAAAAAAAAACCCCACCAAGTCTTTTAGTCTACTCTTTACTGATTTATTCTCCCCATTTAAACATTTCCTCATGCAGATATTACAAGATGTGGCTGTTGATACCTGGTGAACCATGTGGAACACCAGTTAGACCTAATTGCTTCTTTGTTAGAACCCGTTGTGGTTTATCTGATTTGTGTATAAGCCATATAAGCAGTGCAAGGATAACTGAGAAACCACATCAGATCTGGCAGATGATAATAATGTTATTTTTTTCAGAAAGCACCACAAAAACGATGGAATTTGGAGCCTTGCAGTGCTTGAGATGATATGTACTAAATGAGAAACCATGACTGTCACTAGAGGGAGTGCCCGTAACAGTGGAAAAAGATGCTTGTCAATTTTTGCTGTGTTTAAATTAATAGGGACGTGGGAGTCTTAGAAAAAGCACCAGAAAAAAAAAATCTGCAACATATCGTGATTTAAAAGTGATTTTCTTTCCTATTTGTTTATTTGAATCAGAGCACAAGACAATTTAATTGATAAAAATTACTTAATTTCTCTAGCCTCAGGGCATACAGGATTTTGCATATCTGTTCTTAGGATTATATTTATAGTTGTGGGTGTACACTTGTTGGTGATACTTCTAATACATTAACTGGTTTTAGTATATAAAAGAGGAACATTTATTAATATTCTACAGGTTGAAAAGTTGCCAGTCACTCTAAGCTGCTAGATGTTGTCACTTTTCAAAACTGATGCGGTTGGAACTATTGATTATCGTTCTTTTTTACGGCTTAAAACATTTGCAGTCTTGACTAAGCTAAGCAACTGTGTTCTATCATTCCTTCAATACAGGTCGTGTTTCTAAACCTCCCATTTTCCGTACTATCCTGTGAATAATCCTGTTTGTCTGCTTCTTGATGATAAAGTATTCCAGACAACTCTATAAATGCAAAGTAAACTGGCATAATTGCAGCATATTCCCATATTTCTGCCATGCAGGGTGTGTCTTATTGCATGTAGCTACCTGTGTTTTTCTATTTGGAATTTACATTCTGATGTAGAGTTCAGAGACCTCCCTAGCCTGGGGTTATCTATAGACTTATAAATATACTCTTAGTGCCCCCATCACTGGGCCTGTTCTTGAATAAGTTGAACAGAAGGACTAGGAACTGTCTAGAAGAAGCCAGAGCATGGCAATGCAAGGCCAGCAGCTCCCTCAGGGCCAGGCACCAGGAGCCACAGGGTATCCTCCTAGAGCAGCAGACAGGGCCTGGCAGCCAATTCCGTCCCACCAGCCCAGCCAGGGGCTAGGCAGCTGGTGACTTTTGAGGCACCCACAACCCCAGGTACTGTCCCCTCCTCAGGGGATTGGGACAGGCTAAGGCTGGGCCAGGATGGCAGCCTGTGTGTCAGGGCTGGCATAGCAGGGCCCATGGCCAGGCAGGACAGTTGGAGATCAGCCCCAGTGTGGTCGTGCTGGGGCAGGGACTGCTAGCCCTGGAGGCCGACATGGTCCTGGGCTTTGTGCAGGCTGGGGGAAGGTCCTAGTGGAGGCCAGACAGGGGCAGTCAGGTCCATCAGTGCTCTCAGCTCTGACAGGCTACTGTAGGAGGAGACTGCAGGCTGTGAGCCAAGCGTGGCCACAGCACAGAAAGTGACCTTGCCAGCAGGACACACTCCTGCAGCATCTCAGCAGGACTGAGTCGGGGATATTGACAGTCACAGCAAGGCAAGGAATGAAAACAGATCCAGGATCCAGATAGGAGGAGCAAGAGACACCTGGAGACAAGACTACAATGTAGGTCCAAGATCTATCAAGGAGACGGGACTGGAGAGAAGACCAGAGACAGTGCTACCTTCCACATAGGTCCCCAGGAAATGCAGGAAAACCAGTCAGCAAGACAGGGCTGCAGGAATCAGTCTGGGAATTAATTCAGTGTTTAGATAGCTCAGGCCTGAGCTGACCCAGAGCTGTCACAGAGGATACATGGTGCTGGGGTGGGCAGGTTGGCCCAGACAGAACCCTGACAAAGGGAACAACTGAACGGTGATTGCAGACTTGTAACCAGCAAGTTCCTTAAACACGCTAGAAACTACAATGCAAACATCATCTTGCTTAGAATGTAACTTTTCCGAGTGAAGCCAGTGCCCATGGAAACACCATGTGGTTAGCAACAGTCATTTTTCTCCCCAAACTCTGTTGATGTTCCTGGTTCAGAATTTGAAAGCCAAGTCTTGAAGCACAGAAGGAGGTACATCCAGACCTAGAGTTCTTCCCAGGCTGAAGTTACATATTCTGTGCTGTTTCCTTCAAGGCTATCAGGCCTTCAGTGACAAGGGTCTCTTGCTTCTCTCATTTATGGTTCAAGCCCAGAAACCATATATTAAGCAGTTCTTATTTATTTTAGAATCTGTTCCAAACATCTTTGTGTCAGCCTTGCCATTTCTTTGGTATACAATCTTTCATAGTTTCCATTTTTGATCCCTTAGAAATAGCTGGGAGGATACTTTTCCTTCCATTAACGCTTTCTGGACTATCACCACTGCCACAGAGCTGTTAACCATGCCAAAGCTTCTGATGCCAGTATCTATGTGCATGCTCTTTTTCCCTAATAAATGAAAGATAATACAGAATACTTTGCTCTCAGTGAAAGAGCAATGAAGCAAATTACCCTTCCTCTTGTTTAAGAGTCCGAAACACAATTATGATGGAGTAGCTAATGCAGGTTACCCTATTGGTAAAGGTAAGTACACCAGATGAGTTAGTAGGATTTGGTTTATGATGTGAATGACGTGAATCTTGGGATTCATGTCTTACTTACCTTCCCACCACTAAAACTATTTTTCCTTTACTTTGTCCATACACAGTGATACATAAAAAGTAATTCTGAAGTTTGAATAATAGTGGGAGAGAGGCAGGCTGCCAGAAAGCACACACAGGATGTTGCAACAAATCACTCCAGCAGTCCTGTAATTAGAGATGGGATACACATCGCTGGTCTTTTCTGGCAAACTAGGTCATGTTGTGAGAAGTAAGACCTCCTCTGTTGTGCTCAGAGTCATACTAAGTCATCAAAATTGGTTGTGAGAAAACAGAGATTAAGCTGGAAGAGAATTTTATGCTGCTTGAAGCTGACAAGCTGCCTCTGGACAGTGCCAGGCAATATCGTTTGCTGGATGAAACAACTATAACTTTTACCCACTGCACCTGGAAATCAGATGTAGAGTAGGCTCATGACAGCTAAGAGATAGGTCCAAAAGACAGCAGAAATTCCTCTGATGATACATTTGTTTTGCTAGATGGTTTTGTATGCTTTATGTAAGCCTGTGTCAACCAAAATATTTCTTTGCTAAAGCCAAAAGGAGCAGAGATTTTCATTTCTCATTTCTAATATGGTGTACAGTGTCCCTGGGACAAGCTGTTGCTTTGGCAGTAGGAAGCAGAAAACCAGAGGAGAATGTTGGTATCCTGGGGAAACCCTGTCACTAGTATAGCACTGCATGATTTTTTGTAATATGTGACACATTAGATGAAGTTCATTAAGTGGCTGATTACTTATGTTGGATAGAGGATCCAAGGCAAGCCTAACTCCACTAAACTTTTTTTTGTTTGGTCTCTGATATGTCTGCATTTGATTTTTAAAAATTATGGCCATGGAAACCACAACAGCATGAGAAGAAAAAAGAAGGCAAGTCCCACAGATCCTGGTAAAAGCCTCCCCACAGTATGATTGGGCACTGAGGTGATGTTTCCAGATCTGGGAAAGATCAGTGGGATTGATTGGAGCACACAGTAAGGAACCCTGAGCTTGGACCAGTACCCCATTCTTGTGATTTGCCCTCAGAGATCAGTAAGACTTCGAAGTATTAGGAAATAATACATTTGTGTCCCACAACTGATATAATGGGTGGATGAGAATTTTTATCTTGTCTATGGTTCCCGAAACAGGAAGACAGGCTATGCCTCATGAATGCCAGGCAATATTACCCTGAGTGTGTTGGACAACAATGTAAGTTTTGCAGATTGTAGCAGCCGTGGTAATTTTGTACTTGCTGACTCTCAGTTACTATGCCGAACAGGATATGGTGCGTCTAGCTTCCAAAGAGGACACAATGGGTGGCACAGGACAGGATGGGGTAGCAACGCAGAAGTGTGTTTCCACTTTCAGAACCTGTACTGCTTTGTGGCTTTCTTCTTCATGAAATGTGTCATTAGCTCTTGGCTGGGAAAGAACATGATCCCACTGCTGAGAGGTGGCAGCTTTGAACACCTCGGTAGCAGCCTCAAGTAAGCCAGTCTGGCTTATGCCATAGTGGAATCTCCTCCCTTAACACTGACCAAAGTGGTGAACAGGTACAGAGCTCCATGTCTGACTTGGCAAGACTGAGTAACACCTTTTGTCTCATCTGTGTCTCTGTGGAGTGTGTATCTCTCTTGTTCATTTGCCTTGAAATTCGGTGATCTGCCTGTGGCTTCATTGTTATTTAGTCAGGTTGGTACAGACACCAAAAAGTGGTGATGGATGGTGGCTCTTAGGGCTGCAAGTGAGTTACAGATGTGAGCAGTGTGTCGGAAGGACATGACTGAACAGGACATAGGACAGCCAGTGTTCCTAAAGGAATTCCTGCAATGCAGTGTGAAGTTGTCTAGGACACTGTTGTGGGTACATCAGCTTGTCCCCTCTCTGAGACACCCCTAAG
The DNA here is from genome assembly GCA_013398115.1 of Falcunculus frontatus. Classification (NCBI taxonomy): domain Eukaryota; kingdom Metazoa; phylum Chordata; class Aves; order Passeriformes; genus Falcunculus; species Falcunculus frontatus. Next base: position 149,199 of record VZRV01009873.1, read on the forward strand.
GATACCCCACCCTAAACAGGATAAGTGTAATTGATGGGATCCCTCACTTACACAAGATCTAACTGCTTAACATAAGCCTGTAAGATCAGGATTTGTATTATATTTCTTTATGGGCATAGTATCATTTGCTTACCTTAAAAAGATGTGGTGAGGGGATTCATTACATTTGGGAAACACGTACTGGTCAACTGACTTAAAGTACTTTCTAAAGTTATATCAAAATAGTATCTGGTGTGTTGTACTCAAGACATTTGAATAACTCTAATGTAGCTGTAGGGGAACTAATTATCTGAGAATATTGCAGTATAATTTATACTGTGCACAGGATAAATTTTCAAGTTTCCTCCTCTGAAGGTTGCAAACATTTATGTTGACATTTTTCTTGTTGTGTACCTACTTAAGGTGACAATAATTCCACTTTATTTCTGTCAAGGTTAGATTTTTTTCCCCTATTTTTTTCTTCGGCGAATGGATTTTATCTTTTCTGATAACGTGGAAAATGCTACTCTCTCCTCTTTTGCTCCGTCCTGTGATTTTCAAAATCACTCTTTTGAATTTTCAGTGCTTTTTTAACTGCTTTACGTTTAGCACGTATCTAACTTGTACTCAGTGAATTTTTGCTTGTCGTAAAGGTCTGCTTTAATTTCACTGCTTTCACGGGTGAGTTAGTATGGCTCTTACTCAGCCCCCTTCCTTCTGTTCTTTCTGCAAAGATACCAGGAGGAATGGTCGGGGTCGGACGTTTTGCCTCTGCCTTTGAAAACGGCTCGACGAGCCGGTCCCGCTGCCGGCGCGGGTGTCGCCCCGGCCGGGCAGAGCAGGGCTGGGCAGGGCTGGACTGGGTAGGGCAGAGAGCCCGCTCTCTCCGCGCAGTCCCGGCCCCCCGCGGCAGGCGGCCCCGGCACCCCAAATCTGCGCTGGATCCGCCGGCTGCGGACGGAGCGCGGGGAGCGGCGGGGTCCCGGGACCGGCGCTGCGCTTTCGCCGTGAGAGCCGAGGGACCCCGCGGGAGGGGTGCGGAGGAGCAGGAGGGCCAGGTCCGTGTGGGCCGGCAGCGGAGAGGGATGGCCGGCGGGGTGGGCGCCGGGCCGGGGCGAGGAGAGGGACCCTGCCCGATGGCGAGGGCGCGCAGGGCTTGCTGAGACCTTTCCTGATCTCGCTTAGGGAGGAGGCGGCGTTGTCCAGCACAGGTGCCGCCTTTCCCCAGCAGCTTCTCCCGGCGGGGCAGCGTCGTCTGCCTCTGCAGCTCTGGGGTCTCTTCGTCCCCTCGGAGAAGCGAGGGGCAGAGCGGGAGCGCACGGCGGAAGATGCTGTGCCTCAGGGTAGCCTTCCAGTTGCTGCTGATGCTGGTGCTGTGCAGCCGGGGAATAGAGAAGTGTCCTTCAGCCTTCTGCGAGTGCTCCGACTGGGAGGACTACAAAATCACTTGCAGGGACATCCACTTCATTCCCAGCCTTCCGGAGGACACCCAGACCCTGTGAGTACATTGGGATGGTTTAGAGAAGCCAGTTGTGAGTGTTCATACTTTGCAGGCAGGAGATGCTCTGAGCTAATGTCCTGTGAGATGAGGAAATGAGAGGGGAGAAGTGCTGCAGATTACCTGCGCGGTACAGGATAGCGCGAACGGCAGTATGCAGACTCTGCATGCGGCAGGAGGAGGTAGGAAAAGTGACTCTCAAACCTTAAAGAGTTGTGAAGAGATGGTTGTTCATTTGATCTAAAGAGTTCTGTGTTAAATATGGGGAAATTAGTAACTGAGCTGTTTGTGGGCAAAGTGAGCAGTAGGCTGGATTCTGTGTGGCAAGTGCTTAGGGGGTGAGGGGAAGCAAAGGTAGATCAAACGTAGTTTTGTGATTAGAAACTATTAGGAATTGGATGTATCAGCTCACAAAGAGTTTCACGAAATCCTCTGTGCATTTTCAGCTTCTTTGTCAAAGCTGGAAAAAAAATAAAATCCATGGGAATTGAGGATCCAAGTATACTCTCTGGAAGATGGAGTACTTCAGATGAAAGTGTGGAGTATGGGATAAAGCAGCAAATTTAGAGCTTGCCAAAGTGATAAAGTCAGGTACCTAAGCCTAAGTGTTTGGTACATTACAGGCACTGTAGAAGATCTTGTCTTGGTTCCTGCTGCCAGTCCAGATGAGCATCTTGTCATGTCTGTCAGTTAAATACTGTAGTGAGACTGAAATGGCACCTGTCAGTTAAAACTGAGCAGATTAATCACTCCTGGCTTTTACTTTGTTTCTTGAGGTACAAAATATTTCTAGTCTCTGTGGGAAGGTTCATTTGTAAATATAGATTACTTTCTGATAAAGTAAATTAACTCAGACTCAGTTGATTTAACTGAAAGATAAAACAGTAACAGATGGATTTATTTATATCTTGATAATGATTCTCAGGACTTTAGTTTAAAATATGAACCATTAAGTTTTTTGAATTTGAATTTATTTGAGTGCTTCTCAGATTTTTTAACACTGAAAGTAAAAGCTTAAATTTTTCACTTGCCTAGAAAGAAATTTAAAAAAAAATATGTTGTTTTCATTATTTTTGCTTGCCTTTAATTTTTTGATGGTTAGACTGCAGTATTTCAGTTAATAAGAGTCTAAATTATACAAGTTTTTTTGGTTATTAGACTTTTATATACACAGTTTATTTAGGTTGAAATTGCAGTGATGTTGCTATATACATCAAGTAGTATGTTCTTTGAAGTCTACTGTGACAAGTTAGAAAATATAGCAGTTTCAGTTCATAGGAGCAAATGCCTTTCTACAGGCATTTAAAATAGTTAATAGAAACAATGAGATCACATAACGAAATTTGATACTTTCCTTGAAATATGCTAGTTTGATGGCTGAGAGGTACCTCTCTACTTACAGCTCCACAAATAAAGCACTTTGGCCACTGGAATTCTAGTGTTTTAAACACCTGTACTAAAGGGTGCTGTAAAATAATAAGCCATTGTTTTGAAAAGACAAAAACACCCAGTGAAGATCTTCTTTCCATGGGAGAAGTAATCAACAAAAACAAATGAAAAATATCTTTCTGTTTATTTTGGGTGAAATTTAATCATGTGCACCAACTAGAGTGACCATTCCAAACTTCTCAAGACATATACTCCCTGCCATATCAAGAAAATATTCCAGGTAATGACAATTGTGATTTTGTAGTGTATGGTAGAAGCAATAGAATAGGCACTGCAATAATCTTTTATTTGAAAGCAAATGGGAAAATTATCTGAGGAAATACGGAAAACAGAGTTCTTTTCACGCACAACCCCCCTAGACTAACAAACAAAATACAACCCAATCAACCAAACAACAACAACAACGAAACAAAACAAAACAAAACCCCCACTTTTTTTACTTTGGTTTGAAGTTTTCTCTCTGGATAAAGTGTGTTTATTTTCCTTCTGTTCTCTTATTTGTCTTGCTGAAGTCTGGTGGACTGTACCCGATTCTGTAGTCCCTTGCTCTCTGCAAATGTCTTAATACTTCTTTCCCTCCATATGTCAAATGGGAGTCATAACAGTTACTTATATGTGTTTACTGCTTCAGTTTGCAGTTCAGAGTGTTTTCAGATGATTCAGACTGGGCTATTTGCACATGGCAGATAAAATAACAGTTTTCGTGAGAGACTGTGAAGTGTGTTCCCCTGATTCCGTCATATTTTCATCCTTTTGCCATACAATAGGCAATAGTTCTGAATCAAAGACAAAAGATTCTAAAGTAATTGAAGTTTCTGTTAACCTTAAGAACAAATGAACACTTCTTTGAGGTGAAATATGTAGCTGTACATATCTGCGCATTTTATGTTGAAACCCTCTACAATTTTCCCTAAATCCAGCAAGTTTGTTACTTTAGGCAAAATAATTCTGCTTCTTGGTGGTAACGTGAACCTCAAGATTGCCAATTTAAAAACTTTTTTGTGTGGCTATTCAGTTTTGTAGGGTTTGTAGGACTAAGAAACTGGTGAGTCTAAGAACACTTTGCCAGCTTTTGGAGATTATGAGCTCTTTTCAGTGCACAGGATCTTGAAACTCCAATTAAAGTCTCATTCTGTTTATTCAATCATGACTGTTCTCATTTCTCTACCCTACTTTAGGAGAATGGGGCAAACTTTTTTGTAAGAAATGCTTATAAGAAATTCCAATAACTGTTTATTTCTAACTCTTTTAGTGGAAAAGTGACATGAACTTAAGCCAGAAAAGTGTGTTTATTTTAAACTCTTTGTAATGTATTTATCCAAGTGTAGTTAATGCAGGTGCTTATCCAGAATGCCTGAATGCACAGATAGTGATCTTGGAGATGTCCTTTTTTCAGTATAAGATTTTGGTTTTTTTAGTTTCTTTTTTGGGAAATGAACAAAAGAAGTATAAATAAAAATGTTTTGTTTATTACAGGTAATTGTTGTCTTGTTGTCTGAAGTTAAGGATTATATAATCCTTATATAATATACACATACCATACTTTGGCAGGGAAGCGGTTCCAAGTGGTATGCAAATTCAGTACTAAAAATATGGAATTATTTATCAGTAATTTTGTTGCATCTACAATATTTTATATGCCTCTCTCTGAACAGCTGACACCCTGACTTGGTCTGTTGCCATTTCACCCCTGCCTGGTCCTGCTTTGCTTCTGCTTTTGCTTATCCTTGCCTCCAGTTTTCTATGCTATGACAGTGGCAATACATGCATGGTAGTGAGGAGATCTCTGTCCCAGCCCCTTGGCTGGCAGTGCTTTTCTCTTTCACCGGCAAAGTGCTGGAGCACTTCGCTGGAGTTGGTGCCTTAACCTCCTGTGTGTTTGGTGCAATATGGCAGAGGAGATCCTGGCCTTTCAGTGCAAGCAGTTCCACTAGGAATTGGGGTTAATCACTACAAAGATTTACTTACACATACCGATCACCAAAACCCCACTGAACGTTTGTCCAAAGATATAATCACATGACAATTCTTCAATTATTGTAATATACTTCTTGCTCTCATTATGATGACATATTCAGATGGTATCACTCTCACAGCATCACTTCAATGCACTTCTCAATGCTTTTCATTTTATAAACCTATTTTTAGTAGCTTTTAATTGTTTTTCTTTTGACAATAAAACTAATAAAGTTTTTCTTCTTATTTAGCGTGCATTTCGTCTCCTGCATTCACTTACTTAAATAACTTAATCTCTCTCTTCTCCGTTCCGTTCCGTTCCGTTCCGTTCCGTTCCCTTCCCTTCC
>VZRV01009873.1:157293-246874 GCA_013398115.1 Falcunculus frontatus
AAAAAAAAAAAAAAAAAAAAAAAAAAGGTGTGACTACTAATGAATAGTTTACAGGTTATTTTGCACATAGCTAATATCATTTAAGAGGGCAAATTTCATAAATCTGACTCATACAGACTGTTTATATATTTGCAAAATCAATAAATGTTTGATGTTTTCCTTAACATGGGTTTACAGAACCTCAAAACAGTCTATGAAAGGTGATTATATTTTGAAAACTGGACTGTCTCAGGAAGTGTTTTAAAAATGTCTAAATGATCTGCCTTCATCACCAAGTATGACTGAACCTTCCCACATGCAGTTCAGAGAGACTACTGTGAAATGCTAATCTTTCAAAACAGGAATAAGAAAAATGAGATACAGTCCCAGTTCCTCAAAACCTCAACTTTAAACATGCTTTTGTTAACCACTCTTAGGCAACTACTTTGTGGTAGCCAAAATTTAGAGAGTAGAAAAAGCAGCTTGTTTTACTGAAAATGACAAGTGACCCATCTGCAAAACGCTGTTGTATATTAACGTCTTCTATTCGATTCAAGATTGTGCAATCCAGCCTGTGCTCTGATACCTTACCCAAGTTGATGGGAAATGATACTTAGGAGTTTGCAAAGTGCGATGTTATGGATTCAAGTTGAAGCAATGAGAGCAACTACAGTAAACATTACAATTTAAGTGTCAATGTAGGCAATGAGCTGCTGACACATACTAAAAGAAGACTAGTTCTCTCTTGAACTCAAGTCAGTGAGTGTGACCTGTCTGGATCTAAAGAAACAGGTATTTTAAATGGCACTCTTTATTAAGAAAGGTTGAATCACACAACATGAAAAGTTTGAGCTATTTTTCTCTCACAAATAAGTAGATACGTAAATGTAGAGGCTGAAGAACCAGTAAAGTTAATTGAAATGAAACCTAATATAATTTAGCATAGAATCATAAAATACTTTGGGTTGGAATGTACCTCTGAAGACCATCTAGTCCAACTGCCTCTTCAAAGAGCAGGGACATCTTCAACTGGATCAGGTTGGTCAGAGTACCATCCAGCCTGACCTTGAATGCTTTCAGGAATGATTTATCTACCACTTTTATGAGCAATCTGGGCCTGGGTTTCACCATGTTAATTTTAAAAATGTCTTCTTTATATCTAGTCTGAATTGATCATCTTTTAGTTTAAAACCATAACACCCTGCTTTATTGCAACAGGCCCTACTAAAAAGTGTGTCCCCAACTTTTTTAGAAGCCCTCTTTAAGTACTGGAAGGCTGCAGAAAAGTCTCTCTGGAGCCTTCTCTTCTGCAGGCTGAAAAAGCCCAGCTTTCTCAACCTTTCCTCACAGAGAGGTGTTCCAGCCCTCTGATCATCTCCATGGCCCTCCACTGAACCTGCACAGGCAGGTCTGTGTCTTTCCTGTGCTTAGTGCTCCAGAACTGGATGCAGTACTACAGGTGGAGTCTCACCTGATCAGAGAGAAATAGAATCCCCTCCTTCCCCCTGCTGCCCACAGTGCTTTGGATGCAGCCCAGGACATGTTTGGCTTTCTGGGCTGTGAGTGCACATTGCTGGATCTTGTCCAGCCTCTCATCCACCAGCACCCCCAAGTCCTTCTCAGCAGGGCTGCTTGTGATCTGTTCATCCCCAGCCTGTGTTGATACTGGGGGTTGCCCTGACCCAGGTGCACCACCTTGTGCTTGGTCTTGTTTAACCACATGAGATTCCCATGGGCCTATTTCTTGAGCTTGTCCAGGTCCCTCTGGATGACATCCCATCCTTCAGGTGTGTCAACTGCACCACTTAAGCTTCATGTCATCAACAAATTTGCTGAAGGTTCGCTCTACTCAACTGTTTATGTGATTGATTAGGATATTGTTCTTTGCTGGGCACAAGACTTGTGTATTTGCCCACAACTCGGCACAACACTTCTCACTGTTCTTTGTGGAAGGCCGGCAGCTCTCATTCCCCTGGAGGGGTCAGAGATAAGCAACTTCTTCTGGTTACAGCGAGATCCCAAAATGCCTTCATGGTAATAGCCTGTACCTCATTGGCTAGCTGTTTTCTACCCCGCCCCCTACTTTCCCCATAAAAAGCCCCCTCCTCTAGCACTGATCAGGGAGTCTTTGTCTCTGGCTTCCCCTTTGCAGGGGGGTTGGACAATAAAGGCTATCTCTGTGGAACTGCCATATGAGGTTCCTGTCTCTATCCCAGAGTTTGCCTGGGGTGATTTCGCAAAGAGCTAGATCACAAGAGCTGAAATCACTTGTAGCAGAGAATTGCTACACACTTGCTGGAAGTGCCCGTCGCCAGGGAGATTTGCTTGCACCCCGGGAAGGGTTGTTTCCCGTGGGATGCTCTCTCTAGGAAGGTCGCAGCATACCGGTGCCGTTTAGTGCCCAGATCCCCTGTGACAGTTCTCCATCTGGACACTGAGCCATTGACTACAACCCTCTGAATGTGATCATTCAGCCAATTCCTTATCTAACATTCCACTCATCAAATCCATCTCTCTCCAATTTAGAGAGAAGGATGTTGTAGGGGACTGCATCAATTGCTTTACAGAAGTCCAGATAAATGATATCTGTAGCACTTCCATTGTCCCTTGATGTAATCACTCCATCAGAGAAGGCCACTGGGTTGGTCACACAGGACTTGCCCTTGGTGAAGCTCTGCTGGCTGTCCCAAATCATCTCCCTGTCCTCCACGTGCCTTAGTACATCTTCTGGCAGGATCTTCCCAGGAACAGAGATGAGATTGACAGGTCAGCAGTTCCCACAGTCCTCCTTTCTACCCTTTTAAAAGACGGGTACAACGCTTCTCCCTTTCCAGTCACCTGGCACTTCCAGTCACCTGATTGCCATATCAAAACACTACAGCTTCATCTATTTCCTTTTATTGTGATCACAGACATACCTATTTCATTACTTTTGAACTAAATTTTGATTTTGACCTAAAACCAGTACTGTAACTTTTTTTACCCTGAACTTTAAACTTTTATGATGGCCTGCAATAAAATGTACTCTACAACAGAGAAGAGCTGTGTTTCTGAAATATTGAGCTAAAAGTCTATAAATGGCTGCAGAGAAATTTCAAACAGGCCCATGAAATTTCAGAAAAGAGCAATCTGAAGAGGTTCACTTCCTATAGGGAAAGAGAGTTAGAACAGGTTGTAATTGCTGGCTACTATTGTGTTTAATCAGAGAACCACTAAGTGCCTATAATTGCTGCCAGCTGCTTGGCAGAGGTCAAAAAGTCAAACTGAATGTTAGGAATTATTAAGATAGAAATACAGATGAAGATAAAGGAATTTGTTTTGCCTCTGATTGTGTACATAGCACCTGCAAAAGGACATTTAAATGTATAAAATTACTTGCATACAAAAAATAACTACATAGCAGCCAGTAGCCCATGTTTGCTCAGATCCTCCTTTTTGCCTCACTAGAAGATATGCATGCTGCTTTTCTTTTTCAGACATAACCTCCCTTGATCACTATGATCTTTCAAAGATGATAGGGTAGCCTCAGAATGATATCAGCCAGCTCCCCCATTGCCCTCAGGTGCAACCCGTCTGGTCCCATGGATTGCTGTATGTCTGGTACACTTCAGTGCTTCTTTAGTCTATCCTCTACTGCAGGTAAAGCCCCATTTCCTCAGGCTGTGCTGCCAGGCAAAGGACTTAAGAGACCTGGGAGCAAATGAAAAAAAAATTACAAAAATTGGCCTGATTTTGGCTGGAGTAGAGTTAATTTTCTTCATAGTACCAAGCATGGTGCTTTGTTTTGGATTTGTGCTGGAAAAAGAGTTGATAATTCAGGGATGTATTAGTTATTGTTGGGCAGTAGTTAGAGAGTCATAGCCTTTTCTGCTTCTCACACTACCCCAGCAGGCTGGGGGTGCACAAGGAGCTGGGAGGGGACACAGTGAGCATAGCTACCATCTTTATTTCAACCCCCAAGTCTTCTCACTTTTACTGTTTTGATTCTCTCCCCCATCCTACATTGAGGGCAGTAAGTGAGCAGCGTGTGGGGCGTAATTGCCAGATGGGGTTAAACCACATCAAGAAGGCACTGGGGCCTTTTCCATGTCCTTTGTCATTAAATCCCCTGTGCCCCTGAGCAGTGGGCCCACAGATTCTTTGTTTTCCTTTTGTGGACCATGCACTTACAGAAGTCCCTCTTGCTATCCCACACATACCTTGCAGTTTCAACTCTGGCAGAGCTTTGGCTCTTCTAATATGATCCCTGTATATGAGATTATTCGTATCCTTTGCCCTGGGCAGCTGCTTTTGGTCAACATTCAGGACAGGATCTTGGGTGACATGGAGCTTTCTTTATGACCCAGTAAGATAATGTTTAGGTTTTTATGCTCCAGGACACTCCAAAGATTCAGTACAAACACTTGTCCCCCAGTAACTAACAAAGTAAGGTCCTCGGAACTAAGACCCATTAGTCAGAAAAGAAACACCCACCCAAATGGTTTAAAAGACTCCATGGTAAAAAAAAGCAGTTTTCTCCTTACCTATTTAATTAGTGAGTTTCTACAAATGGTAATATAAACTAGGAATACATGAAATACAATTTTCCTGCACAACCTCTCTGAGAGGTAAAATTCCTCTTCTTTCCTCCTCAAGGACTCATGCAAGTTAGGAAAAGGGAAACTTCTGTCACAGAAGAGTGAACAAAGATTAAAAAAATGAAAGTCTAGATCTTAGCATAGCTATTAGAAAATTAATTCTATTCCTTTTGATGGGTAAATTAAGTTCCAAAGGAAGAAACGATCTGACTTCCTCAGAAACTATCTCTATTACAATGTTCTGTCAAGTCTGACCATGACCCACATGCATTCAGCTGAGCCTTAGCCAGTCCTTATGGCAATTTTGAAATTCATGTAGCTGAAAAGAAAAGGTTTTCTTCTAATATAATTCTGAAAATGTGTATCTATACTCATTGCAAAATCCCAACTCTAAGCAACAGCATTATCTTTTCTTTTCTGGCTGTCAGGAAGAAAAGAGGAGAATCTTTACCCTTTCCACCAAAATGATTTCATCTTTTTCTTCTTAACCTTTTTTTCTTCATATTTGCATATTATTACTTTTTTTACCTTTTTTTTTGTTAATTCTCTTGATTTTTGCCTGAGTCAGACATATGGATTACACAGTCGTTGCACTATAGAGGCCGTTCTCCCGGAATGAAAATGTTTCAGCAGGTCCTATTTACACTACAAACCACTTGAACCATGTCCCTTTAAAGAAGCTTTTTATCTTTATTTGGGAATAAGGAAGGAATTTGATTGGAACCTGACTAGCTGAGCAGGGATTATAGAACAGCATGCTTCAGTTAATAGTATTTTTTACAATTAAAATGTGAATTAAGAAATTTCCTGCTATTCCATTTGAACAAAAAAAAGCAACGTCTGCTTTTGTGAGACAAAGAAAGTCTGAGGTCATACGTGACAGAGAGGAAAGAGGCTTTAAAAGCCTCAGAGGCCTTTATAGAAACAGTCTCAGAGAGACTTTAAATTTCAGAAAGATGCCTGAAACCTAATTTTTTGTATATAAAAGGCACTTAAACTGCACAGGAAGTTACTTCAAGAGTGCTTGAATTTCTACTGAAAACACACACAAACAGTAATTCTGGTTTCATATGCACTTTGCTTAAATAACTTTCATTTATAAATTACAACAATGACAGAGCTCTGGCTTAGGGGAAAGAAAGCAACCCTGTTCCAGAAATGGGTATATAGTATATATGTAAATATATAGCTTTCTACTGCCTTACAGATGGTCCTGTTTTTCTATACCTATCTGCAGTCCTACATTACATTTGGGGGCAAGAACTATCTATGTCCTGTCCTCCTAACAATGCCCACAGTTACAGGGTTTTGGTCCATGCAGAACAGATATATAAACAGTGAATGAAATAATGAATGTAAGTTTCTTTATTTTTTTCCTATATGAAGAATGTAAGGAATGATCTGGAGCTGACTTATGGTGATAACAGTGCAAGTTAAATACAGGCAACTATGCAAAGTGTATCTGGTATGCAAATGGACATTCAACATGTAGTGTCTTTTAAAAGGTTCCAGATCAGTACTAAAAACCAATGGCTGCCTTTCAAAGGCTTTTTTTTCTCCCTGTTGTGTAAAATCCTCAGTGAAGGACGAGGGAAACTAATAAATGCTGATACAGAAATCTAGTCGGCATTTATGACATTTCTATCAAGAGTAACCAAAGCAATGGTGTACCAGCCGGTATTTCAGACTGTACAGCACTTAGGGTTTAGAATCTTAGAGAAAATGCCAAAGATAGCAGACATGGTACTGCAGTACTGTGATAAGGCTGTTAATATACAAGTAAATAAATCTAAGCTTTGAGGCTGATCAAAGGGAACACATTCTACATATGTTTGTTTGTATCTTTACTCAGATCTTCCTTAAGAAATAGCTTTCACTGTTATTTTCTACCCAATACAAATGTTTATGTAGGAATCTTGTGTATCAAATGTAAGTTAATGCAGTGACTTCCTCCTCAGGGAGACACTTCCATATACAGGGAAAATTTAGTTCTTTGTTATGGAAAGAAAGTCTGGTTCATTTCCAAGCTCGTGACAATCTGGATAAAGACTCTCAAAAAAAAATTATTTATTAAATGCAGGAAACAAAGGAGAAGAATAAATGAAGTTCCACAGGGATCTGGGTAAGACCTTAGGATGTTTAATAGACACTTATGAATGATCTGCAAAAAGGGAATGAACAGTAGTGTAACAAAATTTACTCATGCTAGGAAGTCATTAAGGTAGTAGCGCTAAGAGCTGACTATAAAGAATTTCAGAAGGCTCTTACAGGATGTAGTAGCTGGGAAACAAAATGATAAAGGCTGGTGTTTATAGAGGAAAAGATTCAGTGGGAGAACCATAAAAAGATACATGTACTAAAAATGACAGATTCTGAGCTCATAATTTCATCAGGAGGAGATCTTGACATTATGTTAGATCTTGGCATTAGTTCTGAATTCAGTGTTTAGGAAGAGTAAAAAGAACCTGCAAATAACCCACACAAAACAAATAACCATAAAGCCAAAACCTGAATCTAATATTAGAAATACTGGGAAAGGAACAAATAACATACTTTTGTCACTCTACAAATTTAGGGTTTGCCTGTATCTTGAATACCTTGTAGAACACTGCTATTGCCGCTTCGGGTAGAAGATTTACTTAGAAGTGGAAGAAATACAAAGAAAGCAGGAAGGATGACCAAAGGTATGGGATGGTTTCCAGAGAAGTATAGGAAGATGATTCCTTCCCTAGTCCTGCTGGCCACACTATTTCTGACATAAGCCAGGATGCCATTGGCCTTCTTGGCCATCTGGGCACACACTGGCTCATGTTCAGCTGCTGCTGACCAACACCCCCAGGTCGTTTTCCACTGGGCCACTTTCCACCCATTCTTCCCCAGCCTGGAGCAGTGTGTGGGGTTGTTTTGACCCAAGTGCAGGACCTGGCATTTGCTTTGTTGAACCTCATACAATTGGCCTTGGCCCATCAATCCGGCCTGTCCAGGACCCTCTATAGAGCCTTCCTACACTCCAGCAGATCGACATTCCTGCCCAGCTTGGTGTCATCTGAAAACTGACTGAGGATGGGATCATTCTTACCTGTGAAGTCGTCTTTTTCTACTCAAATCCAGTGAGAAGCAGTGGGTGATCACAAATTGAGCTAGGATAAGCTCCAGCACCGTGGATTGGTGTCTTCTGTTTGCTATAAATTAGCAAGTAACTGGCCTGAATTCTTGCTGTCAGTCTGACAGTGTCCATTTGTACCTCAGTTTGTAGGAAGAGGATACATTAGCAGTAAGAACTTACTTTCAGTACCTAAGTGTCCCAAACATGGACCTGTACACTTTCATTTTGAAAGAATCTATTATTTTTTAATTTCTTAGGGCTGAGCCAGTTTTGAGGGATACTTTATGCTATTCTGTAGGACTGCTAGTTAATTGTAGGAAAGCAGCTATATAGTCTTCTTGCATATTCAGAAGTGATTCCCTACTTTCGGAGTTCCTTTGCTGTGTGAATCTTTCCCTCATTCCTACTACACTGGTAATACTAGCCTTGGACAATAGGTGGTAATCATCTTCTGGTGAGCTCAGCATGAATTTCACTATGTGAAATGCCTTTTCGGAGCTAGTTTTGCACCACTGAAAGACTACAGTGGGTTTATTTCAGAATAATTTTTTAAAAAATAGTTTTGCTTGTGTTGGATTTAATTGGATATAAAAACCTAGAAACAAATGTGTCAATAGCTGTTTACCTAGCCATTACTTTGCTGTCATGTTTATTTCTCCTGTATAAAAACTGGAAGGTCATTGCTTGTCATAATTTTCTCACAAAAATGAAATTAGGATGTTGCTTCTTATAATTTTCTCAGAAAAATGAAATTAGGATGTAAAATTTATCACTTTGTTTCAAATTGACAAACCCTGTTTCATATTGACACATGGTAAACTTCCCCCCCTGTACTGGTGGAGAATAGTCCATTAAAATACATATAGCTTTTGTTGACATGATTCAAATTATAAATCATGTAATTTCAATCTGAAATTCTTTGGGTGGTCTGTATTTACTTACTGTGTTTTGTAGATGTACATTTAAAAATTCTTTTAAAATGAAGAGACAACTATGTAAAATATATATTTACTTTCCTAATATATCTTACTGATACTGCTGTGGATGTTAAAATAATATCTATAAGGTTAGGCATATAATTATATATTTTTGAATGTAGAAAATGTGAAACAATTTATGTGTGAGGAAAACACTGAAAAAATTCAGTAAAATTCACATGCATTTTAGGAAAACTCGTGTCAATTGTTCACATATTTGCCTCCAGATCCTGTTAAAAGATAATGCCCCCTCAGCACTGGCATGGCCTACTAGGTGCTTTTTGCTTCCTTATTTATCCAGAATTTCCAGGCTTATCTGAATGGATGTGTAAATTTCAAGATTAATGTGAGATTTCAAGACTAATGGGAGCTCATTTAACGTAGCTCATGAATGATGGATCTGACTCCATTCATTCGTGGAATGGGATGATTGTGTGACATAAGAGCAGGAGGTCAAGAAGAGACCTAGGATGATGTTTAAATACTTCCATTTCTAGAAAATGGAATGATTTGTAAGTGATAAGCTAAGTAATGTAATGATTGGGGATGGAAAGTAACAATGTGTGAATGAGCATTTTTTAGGTGAACAGAGGACCAGAGGGATATAAGAGAGATTAAAAGTGAGCTTGGATAGTTCAAAGTGACTTAAACTACATTTTTGTTGGCTTTTGAGTTCTAACAGTCTAAGGTGGAAGCTTTAGGACTGCTTTCTCCTCCTAATGCACCTGGGTTACCATTAGACTTACTTGCAGCAAGGGCACATTGCTGACTGGTGTTCAACTTGGTGTCCACCAGGACCCCAGGTCCTCTTCTGCAAAGCTGCTTTCCATCTGTTTTCCCCTCAACAGTGTTGGACCCTGGAGTTAGTCCGCCCCATGCACAGGACTTTGCACTTTCTACTTGGTGAACTGTGTAAGGTTCCAGTTGGCCCATTTCTCCAGCCTATCAAGGTGCCTCTTTCTCACTAATCTACTTAGAGACTTGTTAAAATCTGTCTGAAACCAGAACTTCCACAGTCATCACTGTCAGCTTCCTCAAAGGCCTGCAAATACAGACAGGTGTTGACACAGAACAGCAAAATCAGCAGGCTGTGCTGAACTGTACAGAGGTTTTCTACAAATACTTTGTCTAGGATTATGATAATAGAAGGAAGTAGTAGTGTGAAGTGGAGGAGGAAGAAAGATGGGAGAGCACTGGTATGGGTGTCATAATGCTATGGGTACAGCGGAATAAGCAATAACCTCTGGAACAATTGACATTCCACCAGTCAGGGCCTTGCTTGGAGTCAGGTGTATTGAGGTCAGGAGAAACATCAACCCACTGCTGGAAAAGTAGAAGTCTTTACTCATTCTTGTAACAAGTATATGGAGTAGAGAAGGTATACTTGGGAAGCAGATTCTTCCCTTGGGATTATAGGAATGTACATTCTCTTAATTTATACTTTTATTCAAGACAAAACTTTTAAGAATTTCTACAGATATGGTTATTATTAAACTCTATTTCTACGTTTTATTTCTTGTATGCAAGTTCCAGAAACTTGATAAACTCAAGACGATAATATATTTTTCTATGTAAATCAAATATAATTCTAGTAATCAGAAACTAAACAGAATCAGGAAATCATCCTAATTTGTTTATTTTTTTTCTCTTTAACTGTTGTTAAACAGCATCTAGGGGAAAAGTTTATAATTTGTTCTTGATTATTCTTCAAACTATTCATTGACTAGAAATTCTGTAAGTGTATTCCCAAACTCTATTGGAAAACCAAAGATTAATAATGACAGGTTGTAACTGCAAGTTTAAAAGCCGTCATAGGCTGATTTTCCAAAGCATTTCCTCCTTTCTTTTTTAGGGGAGTGAGTCTGCTGGAGATTCATTCTGTTAAGAGCTTGGCTGTTGATAAGTATCTCCCTTAAATATTGTGGGTTTTTCCGAAATCTCCTGCAGATGGGCAAGGTACATGCCACCCCCCATCAGAGGTCTGGGGAAGAAGAGTGAAGTATTTATTACAAAGAAAATGGAGAATTCTATGGAGATGGTATGCAATTGCTCTAATTCAATTTTGGCTGATATACCTCAGAATGAGGGAGGAAATATCTTTGTGGAGCCTGAAATGACGAAAAGAATGCTTATTCTCTTAATATTTCATTTACTTCAATAGGCAAATACATTTTGCTGGTCACGCTCTGGACCTTGGAAGGTCCATCATCACCACTGACTGCTGAGTTCTTGGGAGGGATGATGCAGAAAGCTGTAGTTAAGATTGATGGAGCACACCAAACAAAGCAAGCCACATAATGAAACAGGAATAGAAATGAGACAAAGATGGCAACACTGGGAAAAGGCAAGATAAGAACAAAAAATATTGGAGTAGAGCTGAAGCTGTGTAGGACTTTTTAATGTTAAATTGTACTTATCAAAGGATATTAACTGGCAAACTTTTATTTCTCTAGGAGGTTTATGGAGACTCATCTAAGAACGATTCCAAGAGATGCTTTTTCCAGTCTCCCTAACGTCTCTAGGATGTAAGTTCTGTTCTGTTTCTGATACTATTCTTTTAAATTTTTATTAGAAATCACTCTCCTTCTCCAAAATTCTGTCTTTGTGTATAAAAACTTATGAAATGAAAATATTCTTGTACCTTTGCTACCTCACCACTTACATTTTAGAACCGCGAGTAATAATCCTATCATTTATAACCTGAACCAGAAATAGGAAGGCATTCTAAGCATTTGTGAACAAGACCACTCCTCCTTTATTGAAGTCGATGTGATAAATAAAGCTATAAAACTATTTTTTAGTTTGCAAATTACAGGAAATCATTTCACTCATAACAAATTAACATATACAATTGCTAAAAATTTATTTCCAGCTGCCAGCATGATTTTTAGCAGATCTCGTTGGAGACTAGGGGCATTTCTAGACTAGAAATGGACTTTCACCAAAACATTAGTATTTGTGTGATGTGAGAGAGACTTCCATTGTGTCACTTCCTTTGTGTGCAAACATATGCAAGGACAGAGTCCACAAAAGCAGAACCAGCAGCCTCTCCCTATTTGCCTCACAACAACATTTGTCCCGTTGAGGGTGGCTGTGTTAAGGAAACTTGCCTGTCTGACCATCCAGGAGCCACTCTGACAGTCACCTTCACATCATTACCAGCTCGACCCCACATTTTCCATAGCAGAGTCTCAGATGTCCAGATCTTTCAATAGTTTAATCTTGATTCAATAACGAAATAACAAAATAGCCCGAGTTTGGTGCTTCCGAGGAGGGACCCTGAACAAAGGAATCTCTGGGCTTTTACACCCTCACAATTTAAGTGCCCAAGCATCTGAGGTCATTGGCTCCTGCTGTGTCTCTGAGTGTCCGGTCACCTGGCTGGGCCACAGGTCCCTGGGCCCTTTGTTATGCAGAGGGTCAGCACCAGTTCATGGCCCCTTGCCTCAGGCTCCTCTCACCCAGAGCTCAACCTGCAGCTCACACTGCAGCTGCAAACTGAGATACCTGCACTGAATGGATTCTTCAACAGCTGCCCTTGCACTGTACTGCTCGTTGATGTCAGCAGTCTTGACAAAAATTTGTCACACATCTGTCTGTTCTTTGTCGCTGGCCCATAATCTGTGATCCTGTGCACAACTGTTTGGTGCAGTGAATTTCTCTGCCACCTCACAATTCACTCCCTAGAATCAGAGCCGTGTAATTTAGAAGGGAACTCGGGTGGCCTCTAGTCCATAATCTGCTCATATGATCCAACCAGAATATTTAGGGTTATCAATTTATCAATCCGGTGCTCAGCTTTATCTGTGGCCACTGTTAACTAAATAAGCCACCTCATCCAGCAAAAGGCCTGCTTTTTTCTTGTTCAGGTTTTTATTACTAATATAGCAATAGGACTTCTTCTTGCCATTGATATTCCTTGCAAGTCTCAATTCTATATGAGCTTTGGCTGAATAGCTGAGGATTACCATCTAAGAATTCATGGAAAAGGACATTGGGGGAACACGGTCTGCCTATTATATTCTATAGTTCCATCCAGATATATTGAAGTAAAGACTTCCTAAAATCCTTATAAGTAATTGTTCTTGAATATCTGCAGTCTCATTTACCATCTCAGTTTAATCAGATAAACAGTGTATTGTTTGGGGGTTTTTTGGGCGAGGGAGAAATATCCCTCACATGATGTATAGTATCATATATAGAAAGGATCAACTTAGTTTAGAACAGAGTTTGATTCAATATAAAAGGGTGTCGGCTCTTTTTTGGCTCCAAGAATTCCAACTGGTAGTTTAAATTTGAAAAGTGTCAATGTCCATCTGGATATTTCTTACAGCATTACTACTACCACAAAACATGAACTCCACCTTCTTGATATAAACTTCAGGTTAAGGAATCAGTACCTGTATTTTAACTACAACTCTTATGTGTATGTCTTGGCCTCTAATGTACCACATGTCCCATTTGCCTCTCCCAGCCCATAATTTCTGTGCAATGAAAACTGTGCAATGAAAATTACCAGATCATTCCTGGTTTTGCAAATTCATCTAGAAAACATTCTGAAGTTTCAACAGGGGAATATACACTGTGTTTACTGTTCCAAATACAGCAGTTCATTTTGCTATATGGTTTCTACTATATGATTTCCACAAATAAACACGGAATTTTTATCTGTACTGAATAGAAAATTTAGTTGTCCTCTTTACGAACCTTGTTTAAACAAAAATTTTTGAGCTACAATTTCTCTTAAATGAATGCATGTCTATATATTCCTGATAGCCAGAAGTATTTTTTCCCGTGCTGCTTTTCCACATGAATGAAAGAAAAAGCATTTTAATTACATGCTTAATTACAAAGCTAATTCCTGTCAGAAAAGCATCACTGAATTTAAAAAAAGTTTTATACGATATTCAAATGCAAGAGAAATTTCTGGTTTCCACTGTTAATCATGTAAATACACTAAATCTTGGTAAAAGGGCTTCACCTGGTGTTTTCTGCTGACTTAGGGACATATTGAACATTCAGTATTTTTAAGGTCAGGATAAGGAACATTTTTCCTGGGCTTAGGATGATGCTTTGGGGTCACATTCATGACTGCCCCAAAAGCACCTGGTCTGTAGCTCCTCGAAGTGTTTTGTCCACAGCTTCTCCACACAGAGGAGCATCCCAGAGTTCTCTGCCAGCAGCCCCATGTAAAGCACAATTCCTGTGCATCACTTTCCTGTGCAACACAGTGCCTTTCCCACCCTGGGCACACTGCTGTCCCCACAGCCAGTGCCACCACTCAGCTCCCCACACCTGGCACGTATCCGCACCTCCCTGCTCCCCAGTGCCAGCTGATACAGCACAGCCTCAACCCAGTTTCCATTGCCTTACCTGCTCCTGGCTGTCCTCTTCTGAAGTGCCCCACATGTCACCAAGCTGCTCTCCATCAGCAGCAGAGGACAACAGGAGCAGCTGGTGGGCAGCTATACAGGGGATGCTGAGGTTGGAAGAAAAGCAAAGAAAGGTGGAGAGAGGGAAAAGGAAGAAAACAAAGGCTGGGAGAGGACCTTGTGGCTGCTGCCAAGTGTTGATCTGATCCTGTGCTCTCAGGCTCTTTCTGAGTGGGCAGTGGTGATTAAAGTGTTATCTGCAAATAGACTTCCTCTGAAATTGTGCATTTGGTGTTTAAGCTATCCCTGCATTCATGATGTGTGTTGAAGGCATTTTGAAATCCTGCAAATTAAACAGAGTCGGTAGGGAGAGGAGGTGCTGAATTGTAGCATGCCTTCAAAATGGCAATTTAAATATGCTTTCCTTTTTCTGATGCAAGTCCTTCCAGTTATGATCGTTATGATTTTTATTTCTTACATTTAATGTGTTGTGTTATCTGTTCATTAGGCAGAGCCCAAAGATTCTTGAGACACTCTGAATGCTTGGAAATAAATGTTTATGCACTACTAATACTTTTCTGTTTGACATTCCTGCCTCAGAGATTTTGTGTGGTGTGTTTGTGTGGGGTTTGGGTGTTTACCTAGATGACACTAAAGCAAATAAAACTACTAATTTCCCTGTCATCAATGACGGTGTGGTTTAATTAACTTACACAAATACTTACGCTTGTAAAGTAGAAGAGTGAAGGTCAGCACATGAAGAAAATAAGCCATTTCATTCCCACTGTGTCCCACAGCTGTAAGACATAAAACTATACCTCAAAAGGGTCCAAGCCAGACAG
Organism: Falcunculus frontatus; assembly: GCA_013398115.1. Taxonomy (NCBI): domain Eukaryota; kingdom Metazoa; phylum Chordata; class Aves; order Passeriformes; genus Falcunculus; species Falcunculus frontatus. Next base: position 172,147 of record VZRV01009873.1, read on the forward strand.
CATATAGTAAAAATGTGACATGAAGTGTGGTGAGAAAGCACATAATGGCTGTAGGGGGTGAGAGAGGGGAAGAGGAATCATTTTCTCTGACTCTTCTCATACTCGGGAGAAAAGCACCTGCTTGCCTGATGTAAGGTGACTCATTTTGATCATGGAGCATGCAAAAAGTACTCTCCTACTTCCTAGCTTTTGCAGGAGGATGAAATATTAGTTCATTATCGGTTTTTAATTTCATTTTCTGTCAAATTGATTTTTATATATCTGTTTGATATATAAAGAAAAAAATTTAATGATATGTCGTTAATACAACCTAACTTTTGGCATATTCAAGCGTAGGGTCTGTTAAAATGGAATAATCCATTTTCTTTTAAGACTGAAACTCCAATTTCCTGGGCAACAGACATTATTATTTACAGGAAAACAAAATTAAAGCATTTCACATAAATATCTAACTCTGCAACACTCAATTACAGAGGTACAGACTGGACATATTTTCTTTATTGTATTCCTCTTTTGTTATCTTCCTTCATTTTGGAAGAGGCAAACAGCTTTGGAAAAGCAATATTACTCTAGAAAGAGAATCTGATAGTCATGCAATCTCTACTTGCTACTTTTCTGTTATCTTTTCAAAGACAGTTGAATACATCTCCAAAGTGACCAATACAAAATTGATTTCATGCTCGATGAGTTAAAATTAATTCAGGTAATGTGCTTTTAGCTCCAGTCTGGAAAGGATATAAATTCCTACCCAGTTAGTGCTATTAGTCATCTGCTGCTTTTTAAGGCATGCGCTGGTCACAAAGTTTTCAGTCCAATTTTTTAAAGCATTTTAAATACTTTTTTTAACAGACATTGAAAGAAATAAAGATTTTTCTTTTCTAAAATTTACACAAAAATTAGAAAACTGATTTATAATTGATTGTATTAGAAAGCCTTCCTGGGTTAAATGATCATATTTTAATTTTCTCTTTACTATTACTACTCCTTATACTATCATTGGGAAAAATTGAATGTTGCAAATCTCTGTTTTGTTTAAGGAACGCAACCTAATTACAATTAGTGTAAAACAACAGTTAGATATTTTTTAACTTATATATTATATATGACTCTAGGTCTTTGTAGGTCTACTGATTGAGAAGGAGGAAAGGCATGTGACACAATCTCTTTATTATGTTTTTTTTTTATTTTGACATCTAAAATTGATGTCTGTGACTCATCTACTCAATTTAATTTTGTTCATTTAAAATAATTATCAAGTTGCTCAGGGTTTGTGTAACCATGCAAAATATTAAAAACTGCATTAATCAATTTTGATCAAGAGTATCAAAATGTAGTATCAAAATATTTTACCTGTAATTATAAAAACACATAAGGAATTAATTTTTAAAGAAATATATACCATTTAGGAATATGATATAAAATATTATCAGAAAAGTAAACAAAATACAGCCATAGATCACTTAAATGCTATTCCAGTATTAATAAATTTTAAAGCTAAAGGGTATTTTGAAAGAGAGAATCAGATAATTTAAACTAAAGAGCAATAGGTCAGTTACACTGATAACCAGCTCTAGATAGTTGTATTGCAACTTTATTCACACTTCAAAGTCTTTGATAGTAGTTCCAGTATTATAATTCTCCTAAAGACGGTGGAGAGACTGTAGAGCTATTTTCTCATCACATTCCGTAGATCACCAACAGTACAAATGCTACTCAGTCTGAACTCTGTGCAAATAAATATTTCTTGTCTGGTTTTCTTTCTGAGCCACCTTACTCCTTATATCCTTTATGACACTCTTTGTGTGGTTAGAGTTCTCTCTAAATTCATGTTATAGCACGTGTTTTACTCAGCAGTATCAAAGTACTGGTTGCCCTGATGACTTGTCTCTTTCCAGAGAAACTGCAACAGCTGTTGCAGCAATGCCCCAAGGATCTCTTCGTTTCTTTCCTTCCCTTCTAAAATTCTTTAGTGTAGAGATATATGCCAAATTTACCTGAGGCTTAGATTCCCCTTAGAGAACTCCAAGGTGATCTTAAGTGGGGAAAAGGGAAGAACAATGATGTTGACCTGTGCAATATCAATGTCTGCTTTTGCTGCTTATTAGCACTGCTGTGTTGTCTTGGTTTTATTGTATTCTGCAGTATAGTGTGCATCTAAAGCATCAGTCAAGATCAAAATCCTTAGAAGGATTTTAAAAGTGTGTCCTTCAGAGACTGTTCATGTGTCTGGTAGTGTTACCATAGCTGGATGAGAAAAATAATGAGATGAAAAATGAAGTGGCATGATGGGCACTAGCCATGGCTTCCCAGTGTCTGAGACCTGTTTATTTTTCTGTTTGCTGGTGTTTAGTTACATCTCTATAGATGAAACACTTCAGAGTCTGGAGGCCCATTCCTTCAACAGTCTAAGCAAAGTCACTCACATGTAAGTACTGTAATTAAATTTAAGTAAACACAGTGATGAGATAAATTTAGGATGTGTGGAAATAACATACATGATGATATTTGAGTTGTGATTCCTGTCTCCTTTGTAGCTAAATATTCCTTTTCTCATTTCCTTTCTCCATAATGTGGAGTGAGTCCACCTCTTTTTTGAGCTTGTTTTATTGTGCTTGTTTTCCATACATCTTTTTGGTTCCCTTGCTCTTCTGTATCCTCCCATAGAAATGTAAGTAAATGTAGTGAGAAACTAGTGGAACTTATATCATGAGCTTGATGTCAAGTTGAAATAAAATGGCAACTAAGAATTATTTCTGTCAATTTACTGCAGGTAAGCATAAAACAGTAATATAACTATCAGAAATAAAATCAGAAGGACCAAAGCACAGAGCAAAATGGCACTAGCTGGAGACATGAAGAATAAGTAATCATTCTGAAAGTGCACTAGTGGAATGAAGAGTGTTTATATGGTTATTAAATGGAACAAGAATAATATGGGAAAAGGCTTCTGGAAAGTGTTTTTACACCTTTTTGTTCTCATGTTCTGACCAGTCCTCACCAAATGATGCACTGAGGGCAGTTACAGATCTGGTAGGACACCTGCATCCAGAGAATTCTTGTCATTCAGCAGCACCGTGTCAAAAAAAGAATGCAATGTATTGAATAGAGCTCCATAGGATCCATCCTGTGTCTGGTACTCTTCCAGGTTTCCATTTCTGATCCAAAGGAGGGATTGGAAAGTGTGCCACCTTTGTAAAGCTCAGCTGATTACAGTTTGGCATATTTCAGAGATTTTTGTTTGCAGAGGTTCCGTGGGAGAGCACTGTTGGTCACCATGGATCCAGAAAACGTTGTTAGAGAGGAAAGTCTTTTGTGTCCAGAAAGAAAACAAGCCAGAGGCTGATCAATTTTTTAAGGTTGTTGCAAGAGGTGAAAGCTACCACCCATTTTTACACTAATGTTTGAAAAAGGAAAAGTAATAATAACATTAAAGTAGATTAGATGAAATTCGTGTCAGACTCTAGGAAACGTATTCATATGGCTGGTATAAATAAACACTAGAATTGTTTTCCTGGAGACATTGTCTCTACCACTGCAGGCATTTAAGGCTGTATGATCTCAAATTCCATAGATCTATTTAATCTTCACTCAGAGAAAGAGATTGAATTAGATGATCACTGAACACTGCTGTATTTTCTATATTTTTTTTTCTTTTACTTTACACAATGTGAAACAGAAAGACTAACAGTTACAGGAGAAAAATATAATTCTTGTTAATGAAGATAAAGAGAGAAACTAATGCTGGAAAGTATAAGTGACTCCTCTAAGAAAACCTGAACCTGACTGACATATCTAGAAGCAGAGTGCAGGATCCTGAGATCTACTGCAGGCCAGCAACATGCTTCAATAGTATTCCTGAAAGAGTTTCACAGCAAGGCTTTCGTGTGATATCAGTACTTACCTTTGGTTATAATACCATTCCCTATTCTGTAGATGGTTTTTTCCAAGCTTGTCATGTCCATGTTCTTTCTTCCTCTTTCATAGTTGTTGTGTCTTTAGAATTTCTTGTTAAACACAAGCGAACATTTAATGAAACGTTTACTGGCAGCACATTTTATCAGCAATGAATAAAGCAACTGCCACTATGCACTACAAATTCCTCATGTGATACTTCTTTTGTGGCTCACTTTATTAGAAATTAAAGATAAAATTCTCCAGAAAGCTCCAAAATCACTGCATTATCACACCCACTGCAGCCCCCAGGCCTGGATGTGTTGTCCATGAGCGGGAAGCTGCAGGTCTGTGCAGGAGTCAGCGGAGTTCACAGGCACCCACACTCAGGTCACCTCTGGCACAGGCTGTGGGGAGGGCACTGGGGGAATGTTTCCTGCTCCGCTATACAAGGGTATGGTAACGTGGGACCCCTTATATCTCTCACAAGGCACTACTGAAAGAGAAACTGTACACAGACATGCAAGATACACTTCCTTTTTTTTTTTTTTTTCTGCTCAAGAGCCAAAAATACTACCCAGGACAAGACATCAGAACTCTGCTCACAAAAGTTATAGGAAAACCCCAGGCCTTTGCAGATGGCCCACAATGAAGGGCCACCTCTACCTGATGCCTTGAGGTTTAGCTTTTATATTCTGTATTGCCTTCTGTAAAACTCTGAAGTGTCTTACAATCTGCTGCTCTCTCATGCTAAGACAGACATAACAAAGTCTCTAGGTTTGCTCGCCAAGGACACCTAGGCTGTGCTGGGCCCAGAAATGTGTAAACCAACATCTTGGAAAGGGGGGCTGAGCTTAGAGAACTTACATCAGTAGCTGAAGTTTTAATTGGTGAATTTATGCTGATATGCAAATGAACCAAACCTATAAAACGGTGAAGAACTTGTGACTTGTCATCCATCTTGGGGTCTATTTTGAAAGTAGCCTCTGGGTTCCCCAGGGTGCACCTTTGAAGGCCTTTCAAATAAATATCACCTTTATTTCCTTATTTCTGTCTAGTCTCTGTTTCCAGGTAGCCTCTTCAGGCATCATACCACTCCAAAGTGCTTACCAGGTTTATAAAATCTGTTTGGAAGGTAGGCACACATATGGTTTAATCAGGGAATATCCAGGCATCTGGCAAGTTAGACAGTTGTATATAAGCTGTGAAAGAAAGCAATTTAAAGATTTGATCATTTTTATGAATTGTTTCCATAATTCCTGATTTGTTAAAACTTATCACTGTTGAGTTTCTTTCCAAACAACAGGATTATACAGGGCTAAATCTGTGTCTTGTGCTATGCATTAATTTAATGATCTCCATTTACACAATATTTTTAAAATACTATTGCTAAAATAATACTAGGTTAAGATTATCACAAAGTCTTTTAAAGGAGGTTGAGATTACTCTTAACAGTTTTGAAAAGTCATTTCATGGAGTTCTATTTTTACAGCTTGTTTTTCTTCGAACTTTCATGAAGTGCAGCTTTATGTAAATAATCTTTTTACCCTGACTGAAACTTATACACGCAGTTTCATTTTCAAAACATTTCTTTTTAGACATAAGAACTTCTTAGGAGAAAATTTAGTGTTTGTAGGAGGGAGGAACTAATGCTTTGGCTTGACTCAAGTATTACGTGAATAAGCATCCTGTGTTCATCACGATCTGTCTGCCAAGCTTGTTAGTGCACTTCAGCCTTGATCTTCACCAGCCCATTTTCTCGGTCCTTATTTGGTTCATGTACCTCTGTTCTGACTTTCTGTTCCTTCCAGACCTCAGCTCTTTAAGCACATTTTTATGCATCCATGCCTTTCAAGTACTGAGCAACTTCTGCAAACTAAGGATACTGATCATCTGCTGTATTTTAATGAGCCACATCTCATTTTGCTGTTAATTAATGGCAAAATTTCCACTCTATGAAGATGTAAATAAGGAACAAGCTTTTGCTGGGCTTTTTTTCTCCCCAGTTGTGTTAAATTTGTCTCACAGTGGTTTCTTGTTTCCTCTTTCTGCATTTACCTTTTTAAAGTGTGTCTGTTTACGAATTCAGAACTGTCTCTCTCATACAATCACATAAGTATTTATTTTTTGTAAATGTAATTGTGAAAGGGTTTGACAAGCAATCAGTGTCTCTGTGTAGCTGCCTTACTAGTAGAGCTGAAGCTTGGTAACATTATACCAAATAAAAACCTGTTGTAATTAGGTCTCTGTTTCTCAGGGAAATATTCCTGTGAACGGAACCTCAGAAAAATTCACTCTTTCTTTTCCTCCTTTCTCTGTGCCTTGGCTCACCCTCCCCTGGTCTCTCCCTACTCTCGTCTCCTCACTCGTAAAGCATTCTCCTCTTATACAACCACATAAAAAGCCCTCTCAGCATTTGGGAACACGGCCAAAGGTTATGGTTCAAGCGGCTTGCGCTCATATATGTGACGTCATTTGGAGAGCAGGTGGGGGACCACTCTCCAGCTCTGCAGTGAGATGGAGCCAAGGGCCAGGGCAGCCCCACCACCCTCTGGGCCAGGGCTGCACTTCTCTGGACAGCTTGTGATGCCAGGCCATGGGATATAGCGCTGCAGGGAGAAGAGAGAAACAACTGGAGAGGAAGAATGAAGAGATTCGTGGGGAAATGCTGTATACCTGCAGTGAATTTCAGAGCACTGGGACAAGCGATGTACAAAAAAATCTTGTTAAAATCTGCAGTCTGGAGGTAGTGAATAGACTGTTGGGAGCCTAAGCCAGTTTTCTGGTGCAAAGGCTTAAACAGGTGCATGCAGATGAAATAACATGGATAGTTTGGCTGCAGGGGGAGAATAAAACACAGAAGTAGATGCACAAGTGAGAGAAGCTAATGTAGCTACAGACAAAGTCAGTCTCAGAAGGTAGAGGGAGGGAGCCTAGGTTATTATAAGAGAATAAAAAAAAGCTTATTTAAAACATTTCACAATTGCTGACCTGGATATCCTTAGTCTTTGTAGGTACCTCAGCATAACACGACTATATTGCTACTCTAAGGACAGATTTGCAGTTTCTGAATTCTGGGATTAAACAGACTCAAGAATGTGTCAATATTCCAAGGCAGGTATGAAAAGCATGTCTGGAAAATGAAATTTAGAATCCACTCAAATATGTAATATGTTTGTGCTTTTTTAAATGTTACTAAATTCAGATAGAATGTTAAGTAGCATATTAGCCCTTCTGAAAAGTTAGCTGGTAAACATATGTCTCAATTAATTAATTAGCCTAATATTTGAAGAGTTCTTACTATTAGTTTCATTTTTAGATTCATTTGGATTTGAAACGAAGTAGTTATATCTTTGCAACTAAACATAAGTTCATAGTTATTTGTAAGTCTTGACACATATCTTTATATCATCAAGTGACTTTCTCTGCACATCCATTCTTGATGTGATAAAGTTTTTTGTGTATTTTTATTAAAAAGGAAAAGTGAACTGCTGTTCTTGGACATCAGGTAGTGATTTGATTGTGAACCTAGTACATTTTTAGTTCCTAGCCTGAGTGCCAGAACAAAAATTTCAAACATCAATTGTCTTTAAAGCACAAATAAGCCAGTTTTTAAATGGTTTCTGTACTTCCAAAAACAGAGTAGAAGTTGAATAGTTTGTAAAGTGACTTTGAATACTTTTATAAATACTCCACAAATAATTTTCTTAGCTTGTGGGTAAGTAGCGGCATGCTTCTTTCTTATGAGCATCTCTAAGTAATTTTAGTTAGGACTGCAAGTTGAAATGTTTATTGAGGGCACCTTTTGCCTTTTTGCATTAATAGTCCACAAAAATGCCTACTAACTGTCTCAGGTTTTCTTATACCTTAAAAGCACTGAATGCCCAGAAGGACTCAGAATTGTAACACTGCTGTATGCCATGATTAAGTTGTATTTGTAGAGTGTGTCGAAGTTGCATTTCAAAAGTAATTTAAAATCAGCTCTCATAGACACTTAGATATCCGGGAACTAGCTTACTAGGCATTTATAAGTACACTCTTTGGCTTTATCTGCATTTTAGGCAGCTAAAACTACTAATAGTTTTCCTAGAGCTCCTTTTTGAAAAACTGTAACTTTTTAAGTTCACAAGTATCAATCTTTTCAACTCACCAATTCATAAAAGATAAATTATATAAGTGCAAACCCTGCTTAATGAATTTACTGATAATCAGCTTGCTCTTCTATCTTTATGTACCTTTTGACATTAATCTTTACACCACAGCAGTCTTTTGATTACAGTTTGAAAATAGGGATCGTATAACATTTATGTGCCTTTGAGTGTACTACTCATGACTGATTACTGTAAAAGAAATCATGAAATGCAGTTTGTCCTGTTAACTGATGAGATCAGAATGATTCAAATATCCTTCCTCCTTACGGGCTTAACTTCATAGGCTCCAATATCAATGGAGCAATAGGTATCCTTTAAATCTGTGATTTTAGGGAGGAATTCCTTCCAATACTCTAAGACTAATGATGTTTGAGTGTTTAAAACAAGGACAGCAGCATAGCTCATGAGTGGAAATGAATTTGAAGATCTGTGGGGAGGAAAGGGTTGAAAAATAAAAGATCGGCAAGAACAGAGAAAAATAAATTGGATGAGGATTGTTTTCATTCAGAGACCCATCTTGCAACAGGGAGATGTTAGAAAACAGTGTGAGAGAATTCATGTATTTATGTTTGTTTTGGTTGTTTTTTGTCTACTAAAGGAGTGAAATTTTCTGACAAGGTAACATAAAATTGTGAAAGACATAAAAGCATTCTTCTTACAGGCTTGGGGCCCCTTTGTATGCAGGGACAAGAGATAAGAAGCATGGAGACTGTAAAACACAGCCTGGTGAAGATTTGCACATGTTCCAGGCCCCCTTTGATATGGAAGGCAGGACTTGGGCCTCACTGTGCTTTGCCCCTGCTAACCCAGACCCAGCAGTCCCTGTGTCTCTGCTCGCTTTTTTTGAATCCTCCAGCCAGCGAGATGATGGAATAAATCTCCTCGTTGCACTTCAGCTGTGTGTCGTGGTCATCTTGGTGTCACCTACATATATCCAGGGCACACAAGATCTTCCTCTTTCTCATGCAGATAAGTAAGAGGCCACATATTCAGGCCTGTCAAATGCAGGAGGCACATTAGACTAGAAGTAGGGAAAATTTGATTTCCGTCCTCATTTTTTTCTTAAGTGTAACATTCACTTTTGTCAAACCACCTTTTATTTTTATACCTCTCTCATCTATTTTTACTAGACACTTCTAAGCCTGGCTGTCTGCTCCACAATGGCCCTTTTCTTCCTTTTGGGCTTTAAGACACCTCTGTAATACAAAGTGTAGGGTGAAATGCAAGTATAAATACAGTATATATTAAAGCATACTTCTTTTTTAATCCCAGCATTACCAGATCAAGGAAATTGAACAGCAGGGACATAAACCTTTTCCCAATGTTTAGTTGAATGATATTGACTCCCTCACTCACATTATTTAAGATTTTCTCTCATTACTGTGCTAAGTGTCTCATCTGGCTTTTTAAAATATTTTATTCCCAGATTAATTAGTTTTTCATTTGCCTTTTTTAATCAGCAAATGTCCTCTCATGGCCCAATTACTTAATAAATCAAAATCATATCTCATTACATTATTTTGTTCTTTTAATTTTAGTACCATCTGCTGATTTCGAATTCTTATTTCCAGTACCCTCATCCAAATAATTTATGCAGAATACTATGAATAGCAACAAGCCAAAACCTGATGACTCCATGATACTCCAATGCATTATCCATTTCCAGGCTAAAGGCTGAACTGAAGACTCTCTTTCCCTGGAATATACTTGGTCCACAGGGGAGTAGGAGGCCAGGAAGCTCACGAGTCCAACATTTTGAAAGCACTCAGTGATGGAAAAAACATGTCAGTTAATGTTTATGAAGCTAATTCCACTGCTGGGAATGTGATAGCTACATAGCTAATAAAATAATTGGAGAGGACAAAGAAACTAACACTGAGAGGTTTTCTTTTAAATACAGAAACACAGCTACAGTTCAAAGTAGCTGACAGATGTGAAGAATAGTTGAATGCAGCACGACAGTAGCAGTACTATAGTTATTAATGACATGAGTCTAACATGCAAGTACAAGGTAAATCCTCATTTCCCTACAGTGTTTTAGTAAACAGAGTGAAAACCGATGATTTGAAAGGTGAAGCAGAACTGTTTTGTCAGTACAACAATATATGGAGAGGTCGAAGTTTTTGTACCAGTGTCTACACAGTGATTTATCTACTAACTTCTGTCTCTTTTCCCACTTCTATTTCTTAGACAACTTGTCTGGGTTGATTTTATCCTATTGAAACAATTCCAGAGGCAGAGGTAGTCTTAAATCCCAATTTTCTGATTCTTATATTATAATGGTTACTTGGCACAGTTAGGCCATGGTAAACTAAACACTACTGGTTTCTGCCCATTGGGTCTCTCTCCCAGTAGCAGCACTTCTTTGACTGACTTAAGGCTGAAACATCACCCACACAACCTTCACCACCGTGCCATCTAAATCTGTCATCTTCAGCAAATTTCTCCATATAAGCAGCCAGAAATGTTTTCTTCAGGCCCATTGCTCCACTGCTGGTGTCAGGAGGAAGCCTGGCATCATTCTTTCTATATGGTTTCTATTTTAAGAAAGGCTGAGAGTTGTTTCAGCAGTGTTATGAGACCAGTGTCCAGAGCTGATTTAAGGTAAAGAAAGAGAAGCAAACATGCAAAACCATCCATATCCTTCTGGAAACAGTAAAGAGTCCAGGAAATGAAAAGTCTGTGTGTGATGGAGGAGGGCTTTTCTAATAAAGGGTGAAAATTGGTAGGTCTATTGAATCTACCTCAATACCGAGAATTTTGGCACAGTCTGATTGGTGCAGCCAGACTGCTGACTGTTGTTACAGATAGAAAAGAAAGAAATCTGCTAGAAAATAGAGGAATATGAAAGACTGAGGGAAATTGCATTAAGGGAAGAGACAAACATTGCAGAAAAATGAGGAAGAGTCATGACTCCAGGGAATGATGGTGGTGGCTGGAGGGGCAGCAGCCCCACCAACACACCTGCAGAAAGCACCATCATGGCCATAGATGTGATCAGGCTGGTTTTTCAACATGTACAGACTAAAAAGCCATTTGCAGACCAAGCTGTCTCCTGGGTGGAAGTATTTAAAGACATAACTGTGGACAGAAGATGTAAGGAATGAAGCTTATGTTGTGTCATGCCTTACTATATAGCAAAGAGATACACTATCCTCTATACTGCTGGGCATGGCTATGTAGTGAATGGTGTGTCCATTTCAAGGCTCAGAACAAAGCTGAGCCATCTCTCAATGAGTTCTGTAAAAGAGACAGGAAAAAATAATACAAAATACTGTCACACACATGAAGATAGTAAGCAGAAAAATAGCACATAAAATGATAAGGTGCATAGATGTTGTAACTTGATAGGATTATTATATATAAAACCTGAAGATTTTACTTTTTTTTAATCAACTTTGCAGACACAAAACCCTCACCATGTTCAAAGTAATAACCATTACCACAGTGTATTTGTTTTGATTTTAGGACCATGCAGACAAAGGATCCTTACTCAAATCTTAGGTACTTCTTACCCCCTTGCTTCAACAGGCCAGTCCCCAGGATGGCATCTATCCAGATGATAATGCATCATTGTAAGATTGCTCTGGTCTTGAGCTAGTGCTGGCCAGTACAAAAAGCTTATTGCTGGAATTAGGTCCCTGAAATTTCATTTTAACATTGCTGATTTCTCTTGTGATAATTAAATATTAATTGTCAATGTTCCTCCCTTTTTACAGTGAAATTCGAAATCTTAGAAACTTGGATTACATAGCTCCAGATGCCTTTAAGAACCTCCCACTTTTGAAATACCTGTGAGTATTTAGTACCTGTAACAAATTGATACTTAAATCTCACAGATGACTCTTTACATTATAGCAGTTTTGTTAGTTTGCATTTAATTTTGGAATTGATTGCCGTGTTTTTGCCTGTTGCTTTATTCTAATGACAGAAAGCCAGCAAGGGTGGGGGTTGGAACTCTTACTACTTCTGTGAGAGATGAAAACATGTTCACAAATTCATCAGTAGTTTTTCTATGTGTCTTATCCATTAAATATCTTGAATACGCTAGTGTTCCTTGGCAAAATTCCACAGGAAGCTTTTTTCTTATGATAAGTGCTGCCTTATTCTATTTTTGTAGGAAATAGTGGGAAGAAGGGACACAACAAATATATACACGTCTTTAGTATTTACTAGATATTTATACGGGGTTTTAAAGCATACCTATCAGCCACATGTGAAAAGCCCACCTATAGACACCTGATTTCATATGACTTCTAGGGCTGAAAGAAATCCTGAAAAATTCCCATGATTTTCTAAAGAAAGTTCTGTGATTTTGAGTAATATTCAGAAGAAAGGCCTCTTCTGTGTGTGTGGTGGGGGCAGTGGCAAGGAGGAAAGATTTGTCCTGGTTTTTCCTATAGATGTGAAAGCAATAAAAAGGAAAGTAGTAAAAAAATCCATTTCAGGAGAATAGTTTTAAAAATTGAGAACTGTATTTTCTTCAGTTATTTTCACTCTACAGAAGTTCAGAAAGAAGGGGCTTTAAGCATTTCACATTTTAAGACACTATCCCTTTTTAGAGCTATATGAACAGCTCTTAGCCTCAATGAAAGATAAAGGATTCAGGAGTCCAGACTATTAACTGAAGCAGCCTTAATCTCTCAAGTTAAAATAAACCAGAGTTTTAAAAATTTTCTCCCTATCAACCTCACAAGCTACTTCCCTCTGCAGATCTGCCTAGATGTTTTATTAGTTTGTGTTCCCATTTTTTAGATTCTATAATTTGTCATAAGTCTGGTATTTTGAATTTTTAAAATTATTCTTGTATCCTTCTATTTTGAGCAGTTGATTATCAATTAATTGATTGACAATAGAGAGGATGCAATAACCATCCTGCACTACTGAACACTTTAATGCATTGTTCGTTGTTGTTCAGTGATCCAGTAACTCTTTCTGTTTCTCCTCTCTTTCAGCGGTATTTTTAATACTGGACTCAAAGTATTTCCAGACCTCAACAAAATCTATTCATTTGATGTGAATTTTTTGCTGTAAGTATCTGTCCTCACAGCTGGTTAGAATATTGCCATCCTCAGGCCACAAGAAAACGTATAATGAAGGTTTCTGGTTTTGAGAAGTAAATCGTGTAAGTCTGACAAAGCAGTTTTTCTCAAGTGATATTTCAATGTTCATTAGCACCAAATCTGGAAAATCCCAGGTCACCTAGCACTATATGTCTGGCCTGAATTAGAGACACGGACACGCAGCACATTCATGATACACAACTTCTACAGGCCCTTTTCTTTTATTTTGTGTTTGGTTTTGCAATGGCTATGCAATACCTGAATTAATCTGAAGTCAGAATAGTGTGACACACAGGATCTGAGCTGGAATACATCCTGCTAACATCAAGTCATCCTATCAAAATTCTTTTAACAAATTTGTGCTGGCATGGTGAAGCAAACTGCAGAACAATTTCCTGAAGAAAGAGAATGGGAATGCAAATGAGGGCAAGGAGGTCTCCCACCATTATCCTTAAAGGTATTTCAGAAACAAAGAGTTCTGCTTTGAACTCTAAAAAAAGCAGGTGTTTCTTGGTATTTAAAAAGCAGAGACAACATCCACCTGTGTTAGTCTAAGTTAGAATTTTGGGTTGTAATCAAGTTGAGGAGGAAGAGTAGCTCAGATGAAGACTTGCAGGCTGACACAAGGTTAAAGTATCTTGGTCACTTCTTGGTCCCAGAGAGGAGTTAGAAATTGTATACTGTAGCAGTTTTCAGATGGAAGAGGCTTGAATGCTGGACAGGCTAGGCAAAAGGCAATTAAAAATGAGAAGTATTGTGTTAGAAGGTGACTTGCAAAGACATGATCGGTGATCTACCGCAGGCCTTGTTTCAGTGCTGCTAAGGGATGTTTTTGGTCAAGAAGGGTCAGTTCCTGCTGTAATTGTGGTCTGCCACTGGCAAGATGAACCACAGAGCAATGTAGAAATGCTGCTTGTCTTGCTAAAAAGTGTAGACCTGTAGGAAGCAATGAGATCTTCCCTTCCAAGGATCTCCTGGCATCAGAGATAAGCCTTGCTCTAACTCACACATTCCCCTTGGCTGTAGGCCTCCAAGACTGAAACCTGAGTCATTCAGAGCTCTGAGTGAGATATAACTACACCGTAGGGAGTTTCTCAAAGACCGAAAGGGCTTCAGCTTAGATTGAACTCTGGGTCTACTAGGTCTACTTCTACACAGTAGAGAGAATGGAGAATTGAACAGGCTAGATGAAACAAAGCAGTTTATGCAACCATCTGTGTTTTGCTTCCAACCAACTCAGTGCCTAAGTGGCAGAAAGCCAAACATTGTTTTACTTCTGCCTTGATCTGTTTTTTTTTTTTTAATAGAGATCACTAACAAAAGATAAATATACGTCTTATATGCTACACAGAGTTTTTAAAGAATAGACCTCTACTTTCAAGGAAGATAGTTCTATAATGTAAATTTCTAAATATTGCTATTCAGTGAAAGACTTTTTGTTTCTTCCATCAAGGAAAAAAATGCTTTTGAAAAAAATAGGTTTTAAAATAATGAATAAGGTATAGCTGGGGAAAACCCATTCATTATATTACTATTTGCCTTTGAGGTCAAGCAACTTACAAGTAAACATTTATTTAGAAAAATGAACCAATCTGCAAAATGTCAAACCCAAATAACTTGTGGTGGAAACCACCTATCAGTGAAAATTACTTTGAATGAAAATGGTTGTAGTACTGTTCAGTGTTGGCACATATATATGCACAAATGTAGCACAGAAGAGGAATGAAGTTACTTCTGGCACATGGGAAGTTGTTAGGACTTCTCAGCCCATGGACTTTATTAGGCTGTACCTAATCCACAAGCGGAAGAAAAAGAAAACTTTGCACAATATTTTCGTTTCCAGACTATAGTATGATTCTGGAAAAATCAGAAAAAGGGCAGTCAGAGACTTTGCTCTGCCCTTTGTTTCTACCAGCTTTTTCCTCTCTCCTTTCTCCAGTTTAGTCATAGTAAATCTCTTTAGTTTTTGTTTCTCCCTTTTGTTACACGAGAATTTTGGTCTGAAGATACATAGTATTTATTAAGACTGCAGGGTAGGAGTAAAAAAAAAAGTATTTAAGAAATGAGTAGTGAAATACTTCTTTGGACAAGAGGTGAGAAGAATCAGTAAGTTATTTCACTTCCTAGTGAAAGAGATGTGCTAGATGCACTTCTGCAAAGTAAAATGCCTCTGTCCTGAATAATGTATTATCTGATATCTAATCTGAATTCATAGAGCAGGGTTTCAGCTCTAAAGCCACATGGGTTGTTCAATTGACACTGCAGCTAATGCTTATTCACTCTGCTGGTTCTCTGGCTCATGAGACCAGGGACCTGTCTGGGCCATTAGCCACTACTATCACACAGGCTGGCACACCTCACCAGAACCTACAAAACCCATTTGCCTCAGAAGCCATCATCCTGGATGCTGGAATATGCTCAATTCTTCATCCTACATGTATCTTCTGGCCTTAGGTATAACTAAACAGGTTATTCTTTCAAATTTATTTATTTAACTAAATAAATTTAAATTTATAATATAATAAATATGGCAATATTATTTATTTTAATGATATTAATTTTATAGTAAAATACATTAAAATTATTTATTTAAATAAATTTATTATATTTTAAACTTTTATTTTTTATCAAGGCAGAGAACAATTAATAACAAAGCTGTTCTTGAGATGCTCTGTTGGGCAGATGTTTGATTGTGATATTCTGTCTCCTTTTTCAGTGAAATTGCAGATAATCCTTATATGACTTCAGTGCCTGCAAATGCTTTCCATGGGCTTTGTAATGAATCTCTAACCCTGTAAGTTCTTCCAGTTTAAGTCACAAGGCAATTACCTCTCTGGCAATGCATATGGCAAAATGTTCCAAAAAAATTATTCATATCGTACTCTCTAGTAGTTTGCAGCCGAGAAACATCATAGATAGACAGTATCTACATTCCAGTTTGCATAAATTCTGTACTTTGACAGCTATTCAAATCAGTCCTGCTCTTTTCTTTAAACTGGCTTGACTAAAGTGGTTTTGTTTTTCTATGACCCTAGTGACAGTGAATAGTTATATTTGAAAAAATTCAAAGGAGAAAGTCTGCAAAGTTCTCCCCCTGTAAAGCTATTAGCAGGGTTAGAACTATGTCTAACTTTTTTTGCAACCTAAGTGGCACATACTATGGAAACTAATGGATGGCAAACATCAAAAGAGTCATATTTGAAAGAAAATTGTTAAATAAAATGCAGTTATGCAAGTCAGTCAATGTGAGCCACAAGAAAGAGCTGATGGGAGTGAAAATTACTGTAATGAGTTATGACCTGAACTGGGAGGAAGAGCATTAGAATGCAAACAAATGAATTCTAAAGAAATTCTAAAAGAAATATAATTTTGCTCTAAGGGAGGAAAAGAATGAATTCTAAAAATTTAAGGCAGGCCTGATAGTAATATCAGACCTTTTTTACTAGTTGCTAGTTCCTTTACCCTTCCTTAATCAGTCCTAGCAGGATTTTGTTTTCTTGCTTTTAGCCTAAGGATGGGCGAATTATACCAAAGTGTTTAAGTCTATCATTGCTGTAAAAAGAGGTGAAAGATGGCACACCTGCCACATGGTATCCTTGACTCAAGAACGCTTCTGGGCATTTGTTTGACCTTGCATAGTAACTACTGTTTCTTCAAGAGATTAAAATTAACCCATCAATAAATGTGCTGTTGCAAAGAAAAATGACCCGTAAGATGCTAGGTATTTATGCATTAAAGAAGCCCAAAATAAAAAATGGTTTGTTTTTTTTTTGGCCTGCAGTAAACTCTACAATAATGGTTTTACCAGTATTCAAGGCCACGCTTTTAATGGGACAAATCTGGATGCTATGTAAGTAGCAAGTCATTCTCTTCTTTCAGCAGAAAAAACCCAAACTTCTCTGCTTATTTGAGGCTCTGAAATACATATCTTATTTTAATTACTTTTAAGGAGGAAAGAGAGGATACTAATTTCAGCCAGCAATAACAATATCATTGCTTAATGTCTTTTGCAGTGTGCTTTCATTTAGTATGTATATTTATATCTCAGAAACAAAATCATGGCAAGTAATTCCAGTGTGAGTTTTGTTCTGGTTTGAAGCTACAGAAAAACTCTGTTTGATCAGTAGCTTTCCTAAGACAATTTGGAAGGTAATAATGTTTTTTTTTTACAAGACCTTTTGTTTTAGTAAGTGTAGCAGTGATAATGGTAGCAGGTCTTTCACAGGTATCTCTTACCTGTAAAAAAGAGAGTGGTGTAAGGTGCTGGGAGCAATTCAGAGGAACCAGCCACTTACACTAGAAATGAGATGCAAATCTCAAAAGCGTGAATCAACCATTTCATATTTCCCTGCAACTTCTTACTGTATTTTCTGAAAAATTAATATTTAGTGAGTGAATATCCTTTTTACACCATACCCAAAATCACCTGCCTCAATCATTAAGACAGAATAAATCTCAATTCTAGAGACACCATTCACTTTGGCAGAGCTTACTCTTGTCCTACAGAGGCTTGACTGAAGAGTTTATCACTCTCATTAGTAAAGAGATTTCTCCATTGTGAGCCCTTAAGTTAACCAGAAAGACATGAGGATAGATATGATTATTTTTAGTACATTAAATTAGGCTTAAATTCTATAAGAATTCCATAAGAGCATCCTTCACATGGTCTTAATCTTTCCAAACTGCCTATTTTACCTTAGCAGCCAGCTAGACTTCTTGAAATCTGAAAGGTTTGAGTTAAACCAAAAATCTGGAATAGATCTGATTTTACTCACACTAGTTCAGTTACTTTAAACTTTCACATAAAAAAGGAAGTTTTCTGTGATGACATAGTGTTTGTACTAGTGCCCACAGAAATCACAAGATGTAAAATATGGCAAAATAAATCCAGTGTCTTGACTGAATCCCTGTAAGCTGCATGCAGCAATACTCAGAACCTTTCCAAGTCTTAGCCAACATATGAACTGTGTTGGTTCTTCCATTTCCTACATTTTGACAAAACACGGGTTGGACACTATTTTGCAGAAATTTTTCTTTATGATTCTCTGATGGTATGCAGGTGCAATTGCTTCTGTCCTCTTTGGAACTCTCATTATTATAGAAGAATCAAGTGAAAATGTAGTTTTAAAAGATATGGAGTCCTAAACATCTGCTTTATTGAACTGGGAAGTAGAGAAGCAGACAACACATACTAGCTTCTGTAGATACTGTTTGTTTCCTTTCAGAAAAAAAATTGTAATTAGTATTCTTTAAGGATATTTAAGTATTTTTTAAGGCCAAGAGTAGAGGGCTTTACAGAGAGATCTGGACAGACTTGAGAGCAATCACCAACCATATTAAATTGAACAAGAACTATTGCGGGATTCTCCATCTGGCACGGTGTAATCCTGGTTATACATACAAAGTGAGAGGCTGGAGAGCAGCCCCATAGAAGGAGATCTGGGGGTCCTGGTTGATGACAAGTTGAACATGAGCCAGCAGTGCCCTGGCAGCCAGGAGGGCGAACCCTCTCCTGGGGGACATCAGGCACAGCATCACCAGCTGGGCAAGGGAGGGGATTGTCCTGCTCTACTCTGCACTGGGGCGGCCTCACCTCGAGTGCTGTGTGCAGTTTTGGGTGCCACAATACAAGCAGGATATCAAACCCTTCAGTGTGTCCAAAGGAGAGCAATCAGGATGGTGAAAGGCATTGAGGGCAAGACTTAGGAGGAGTAGCTGAGGTAACTTGGCTTGTTCAGCCTGGAGAAGAGGAGCCTGAGGGGAGATCTCACAGCAGCCCATAGCTTCCTCAGGGGGGCCAGTGGAGGGGCAGGTGCTGATCTCCTCTCTCTGGTGACCAGTGATAGGACACAAGAGAACAGAATGAACCTGCATCAGGGGAAATTCAGATCAGACATTAGGAGAAGGTTCTTCACCAAGAGGGTGGTCAGTCACTAGAAGAGGGTCCCCAGGGGAGCAGTCACAGCACCAAGACTGTCAGAGTTCAAATTGCATCTGGATGATGGTCATAGTCATGATTTTGTTTTTTGTTATCCTGCAAGGACCAGGGAGTTAGACTCCATGATGCTTATGGGTCCCTTCCAACCTGATATATTCTATGATTTATAATCCTAAGTGAATCCTTCCAGAGACTGGGTGTGATGCACGAGTTAATCAAATCTAAAAATAAAAAAAAAAAACCAAAAACAACCAACAGAATAACTAGAACTAGACTTAAGTTCATGGGTTTATCTACCAGCAGTAAAAATGGTTTATTACAACAAACACTTTTCTCCTAATTAAATCATAAGAAATTTACTTGGAGCCAAGCACTACTCCTAGGCAAACTAGGGAGCTGAACATCAGTGGTAAAGCCTTTATCTGTTTGATAAACTACACTGAAATTTTTAAACTAATTTTCTGAAGTAGTTTGGTTACCATATGACAAGATAAAGTATAATTTTGCTAAGTGCAAGCTTGGAGATTTGTTGTTTCTAGCAGCAGCATTAAGTTAATGCAAGAGGCAAATATTTCATTTTCTCAATTCTGACATTTTTAATCTGAACTCTTGTTTATCTACCACTGTATAGTGAAGGAGGTACCTGGTTTTCTCTGCATCTGATCCAAGAGCCTTTGAACTTAAAAACATAGGAGCAAAAATAAACTAATTGAAAAAAGGTGAAGGAAATTTGAATGAGTTTTGAATGATTATCTCAAGGACAAAAATAAGTAACAGAGGAAAACAAAAACAATACTAAATTTTTTGGCAAATTATTCAAAGACTTTATGTTCCATCCACAAATCAGAAGACATTTTGGGAATCTCAGAGGCTATCTTCTACTATGCCTTATGCCTTTCTACCACTCCTGCAGTATTAAAATGCCTATGTAATTAAAGGGGGTCAAACAAATTTATGCAGGTATAGGTGAAAAACCATCAATAAATGGTTTCCATTATCGCACCGAATAATAGCACTACCTACTTGATCTTGACATCCACCAGGGATCTGTGTTTAACAGCAAACCACAGTATTGCTGTGTAAGTTTTACAAGGGCAGGGAGGTAAGAAATCAGGAACAAAGGGCTGAATGACACTTTTACTGAAAAGCATTCATCTGACACTTGAATCCCTCATCCTAACCCATCATTAAGGTCCATAAACTGCATCACTCCTGCAAAGTGGTGCTGCCGCACCAATATTTATTTCTGTAAGGTAATTGGTGAGGAAAGAAGAGTTTTTAAAAGATATTTTCAGTGAATGACAAAATGTATTTGTGATGAGGTTTTACAGAACTATCTAAATTACTGAAGTGGAAAGTGTGTGATCTCAAAATGTAATTACAAAAATAAACTCCAAAAGAATATATTTACTTTCAGGGTTCACTTATAATGCTTGGCACAGCTCAGAGTTAAGATAAACAATTGTGTGGAAAAATCATATGATGAATCCTTAGTACTGCTCACTTACCAATGCATCTTTTTTGCCTGTTCTCCCTCTCTTTAACCTCCATTTCATAATCCAGCTGGATGCATAGATACATTAACATGTCACACGTTCAGAGCCCATTTAATACTATAGTAATGATACTGAAATATGTGTCCAACATGTTAATCTTCTCCTTGTTTTTTATTCTCTGCTGCCTTATTTTAAAACTAGAAGCTAAAAACAAGGAGCAGACAACACCTAATTCCCTAAGCCAGTGAGGTGTTCCAACTAGGATCTTTGTTAACTTAACTTGATTTTTAACTAAGTGATCCTTTGTAAGAAAATGTTGCAAAACCTCCCTTTTACCCTAATCTGTCTGTTCATTCTTATCCCATCACTCCCTGTGCTGATAAAATTGGACTGCAGTAAAACCTAGTCAGTGAAATAATTCAGCTTTAAAAAACCACCAAGAAAGATGTGTCCAGCTGCAACATAGGGCATGGCATGAGTGACCTTGTACTACGAACAAAGAAAAATAGAAATCTTTCTCATTTAAAGAAAGGTATGTGGCACTATATGTTAATTAGTTGAATTGCTGCTTAGAATTTTTCATTCACATCCTTCACCCCCAGAAAAAATAAAATATTTTGTAAATTTCTCTTCAGACCTTACAGGATTATTTAGTTTTTCATCTCAGTTGAATATCTTGAATAGTCAGGATTTTGGTTTTCTTTTGACAATTCTCGCTTTTGATATTTGCTCTGTATCTCCAAAATGGTGTCCCTAAAGAGCTTCCAGAATGCTCTCAATAATGTAACTTTCATATTTTTGTTTCTTATATATCTATATCTATGTCTATATCTACATCTACATCTATATCTATAGCTATAGCTATATCATCTATATCTATTATCTATATCTATATCTATATCTATATCTATATCTATATCTTTATCTTTATCTATATCTATATCATCTATATCTATTATCTATATCTATATCTATAATCTATATCTATATCTATTTCTCCTTTTTGGAGACTACAGCTGTGTTTGCCTCTTCAGGTTTTTTGGTCCTTGAGAGCTGCTGAATTGAGTACCTGGTGGATGCTCTTCTAAAACAGACTTGAGACACTAACATTTTGAAACAGAGCATGTGTGCCACTCAAGATGAAATAAAAGGTTGCTTTTCCTCATGCAGACTCTCTAGCCTGTCGCTTTATGAAGCATGCATTGATACTGTCTGAATACTCAGTATTTCTGTCATGCCCTGACCTGGTCCTTTTTACATAGCACTTGAAATGTCCTGTTAGTGTTTTGTGCCCTCAGAAGGTCCTGCTCAGCATCCCGCAGTCATGGTGTTTTCTGGTGGGGTTGAGGCTTAACTCAATATTCTTCCCACTTACCCCTGGACCTTGAGTCCATAGAGACTCTGTTAGACGCAAGTATCGTCGGCTTGCTGATCTGACTGGATTGAAAACGTGAAAAGGGGCCTTCATTTACTTACATAGCACTCCAAAAACATCAGCATCTCCTACTCCAGATTCCACACTTACTACTACAGATTTCCTGCACAGTTGGTACTGAGGTATTCATGTGTATCCAATTGCCATCCACCAACTCCACAAAATTGCAATTATTCTAGTGTCCCCACTGCAGCTAGATATTACACATCAGCTATGTCATTTCTAAAACTTCTAAGATGTGTTTAGACATGTTGATACCACTATTGTGGTTTTCTCTTCTGCAGTGAATTTAAATGACATTCTGTATCATTTAGCTATCAGTAACAAGAGGATTTATGGCACTTTCAGAGGGAACCATACTGACTCTCCATAAGCTTTGTCAAATTAGTATTTGCCAAAGCCTTATTCTTTCAATTTAAAAGCAGTACCTATCAAAATAAAAGGGCTTAAACAACTGAAATCAATTAGCATCAGGAAATTATACATTCTGATGGGCCTGACTCATTGATGTGAAAACTGGCAGCTAACACCATAGCCCCTCCTTAGTAACACATGGTTCTGTACTTCCCAAAGTCCCTAGCTGTTTCTATTTGTAACTTAGAAGATTTTTATCATGCATATCAGCTATTATATTTCAGGTTTATTACTCACTATGGTACTCAAATATCAGGGGAAAATAATTCAAAATTGGACAAGCAATTAACTGGTTGTATAATAGTGTCTAGTTACTAAAGGAGACAGGTTTTATTAGGTTAAGCAGGTTTTTGTGTCCTTCAACACTGCAACCTAGATGTTGAAATCTTGGATTAATTCTTAACTTGGTTGCTCTGGTTTGAATTTTTGTATTCGTTTTGCAGACAAAACCATGAGGAAATTTACACACTAAAGGAAATACTCACAACAATACTGTCCCATTTACAGAATATGAAAATCAGTTCTCAGAAAACACAAATGCCAGGTGATACTATAATGCCATATATTTATAAAGAATGAAAGCTTATTTCAATCAACAACAGCTGAGAAGGTGATGTAAGCTATTTTCCTCTGTAAGAAACAAGGCTCAAGGCATGAGTAATGTCCAATGAATAACATGCCAGAAGCATTATTTGGCTCCCTAAGAGTTTCTGTTGTGTAACCCTGATGAAGTGCATTTACTTCTCGTTTCTCACCATGGTGATCAATATAAGCTTATATCCAGTGAATATTATGAAAAATTTGCCAATGACTTCAACCAGGACAGGATTAGAATCTTTCCTTAATTTTTTCCACACCATAGCTTGCCAGCTGGGCAAGGGAGGGGATTGTCCTGCTCTGCTCTGCACTGGTGTGGCCTCATATGGAGTCCTGTGAGCAGTTTTGGTCACTATATAAGAAAGATATTAAACTATTAGAGAGTGTCCAAAGGAGGGCTATGAGGATGGTGAAGGCCCTTGAGGGCAAGACTTATGAGGAGCAGCTGAGGTCACTTGGTCTGTTCAGCCTGGAAGAGACTGAGGGGAGACCTCATTGCTGTTACAACTTCCTCGTGAGGGAAAGAGCAGAGAAAGACACTGATTTCTTCTCTGTGGTACCCAGTGACAAGACCCAAGGGAATGGCCTGAAGTTGTGTCAGAGAGGTTTAGGTTGAATATTAGAAAAACGTCCTTCGCCCAGAGGGTGGTTGGGCACTGGAACAGGCTCCCCAGGGTCACAGCACCAACCTGACAGAGTTCAAGAAGTGTCTAGACAACACTCTCAGGCACATGGCGTGACTCTTGGGGCTGTTTTTTGCAGGGCCAGAAGTTGGATTTTGACGATCCTGATGGGCCCCTTCCAACTCAGAATATTCTGTGACTCTGTGAACTTCACAGATATCCTCTGACATCTGTTGTGACCACCTTCCTATTGCACTTTTTATCTTACTAGTTACATCACAAGCTAGCTTGTAAATGTTTATAATGGGGTACCAAACATGAACTTCTTCCTTGCTCTTCTTAGAACAAAACTTTGATCTTAACTTTTGACCTGTATATGGAAACCTCCACTTGACTATGGAGATTTTAAAGCACTTAAAACTTTTATTGAACTCACAGCATGGAGGAAATTATTTTCCTATTTGTTCATGATGTGTTCCATCATGTAATTCCCCATACCTCATTCTGAAAGAAAACAAAACTATTTCACCGCATCCTCACACATATGTACTTGAAGATACAGTGTATATGCACGTGTCCTTATGTGTATGACAGAGAGAGAAAAAGAATTTCGAACAAAGATAATAAATAAATGAATTAGCAAAATTAATTATTTGTTGGGGAATTTAATTTCTTTTCAAAATGGAAAACCTGTATTTTGTTTCTTGGGTAAACAGAAAATGAAGTAACTGATTATGCCTCAATATGTCGTTGAGAATGGATGGCGTTTATACATGTTGCTTTTGTACATCTGTGCAGGCAAGTAAACTCAAGATCTACTGTAACCTATGGATAATTACTTCCAAGTTACTGTGTTTTGTTTGTTTCTGCAGCTATCTGCACAAGAATAAATACCTTGAAGTTATCAATGATGATGCATTTCTGGGAGTGCACAGTGGACCAACTCTACTGTAAGTAGGAGAAAATAAAGTAGAGAAAGCTTAAAAAATAATGCTGTTTTAGTTTACAGTTTCTTTACAACCATTAGCATCAGAGCAGCAGGGACAGGAATGGCATGTTTACAAAAATAATACCAGCAACAAAACCTGTGCTTTAGGGAACTGATTTATGAAATGCTTGCATCTTACATAATGTATACTGTTCCTACCAATTGTTCTTCTGGAAGATTCTGTACTACAACCTGTCTTATAGCTGCACAATTGTAATAGAAAAGAAGGACTCTTGTACCACACAGGTAAAGGAAATTGAAAGAGATGAAAAAATTTTAGACAGAAAAATAGTTACTTCTGATGCCCTTCTTTTTTCTCATGTTATTTGGCTTCCAGTCTGATTTTATAATCCTCCAAAGAACTTTTCACTAAAATTAGGAATCATAATACAGAATGAAAATAAAACTTTAAAGAAGTGAAGAATTTCCAGAAGAATCACATTCCCTGACTCGAGTTGTCTAGTATGTAC
Organism: Falcunculus frontatus; assembly: GCA_013398115.1. Taxonomy (NCBI): domain Eukaryota; kingdom Metazoa; phylum Chordata; class Aves; order Passeriformes; genus Falcunculus; species Falcunculus frontatus. The sequence goes on from VZRV01009873.1 coordinate 197,213, forward strand.
TGTAGTACCTATGGCTGATCACAAGGAAAACTGAAATACTGAAAGGGGAATTTCTTCCTCCACTGCAAAATCAGATGGTGCTGGCAGTACTCAGTCCATGTAAGAATAAGTTTTATTTTCTGCTCTTCAGGAAAACAGCATATTCATAGCAGAATAAGTGTATTGTTCTTGGAAGGAATCCTAGCAGCTACCTGCAATAACAAAAGGTGCACAAGTCATTATTTTTCTTTCAGAATCTTTTCAACTCCAGAAAATCAGTCTGGCTCCAGCAGGTGAGAGCTTGCAGAAGCACAGATTTTTGATTCTTGATTATGTGGGTATCTAAAGCATCAGTGTTGTTGTTATGCCAGACAGGTGAATAAGTAATGATGTGCTGCAGAGGGTTGTCTGGTTAATTGCATGCTGTAACAGCCAGGTAAGCTTCCTGAGCAAGGGCTAGCTTTGAGATGTGTCAGCTACACAAAACCTCTTGGTTTAGGGGCTAGAGATGTCTTCCTAGGATGTGTATATCTAACTGTAAAGAACTTCCTTTTTATCCTGTGTTTTCAAGTTAGATATCCCAAATGACTTGAATTTTTTCTAGTCTTCTCTGACTATCGTGCTAGCCCAGCTACCACTGATCCTTGATCTCAGGACATGTTTTATACATGCAGTCTAAACAGCCCAGCTATCCATCTCCTATTAGAGTGATATGGCTAATAAGAGTCCTAGCAGTACTTATAACTAAAGAGAGACATGGTACTTATTATAGTGCCATTACAGAGAGAGGTATTGCTTCTCAAAGGCACAAGGCCAGAAATGGCACGTAAGCACAGTAAATCAACAGTGACTTAAAAAGCCAGATCATTTCACATCATGATACTTTGATATGCTAGCCCTAAGCTAAAGCTCCTGGGATGATGTCACAGTTTAACACTGGCCTGCACCTCAGCTCCATACAGCCACGTATTCACCCCCTGCACCCAATGGGATGAGGGAAAGAATTGGAAGGGTAAAAGCGAGAAAACTCATGGGTTGAGATAATGTCAGCTTAGTAATTAAAAAAGGGATGTTGAAGGAAAAATCAGAGGGGGAAGAAAACAAACTAAACCCAAGAACAACAAGTGACGTAACAAAAACAAATGCTCACCACCAGCCCATTGATTCCCAGCCAGTCCCCTGGCAACGGCAGTCCTGGCAAACTTCCACCCAGCCTTTATTGCTGAGCATGATTTGATAAGGTCTATGATATCTCTTGGTCAGATGGGGTCAGCTGTCCTGGCTGTCCTCTCCCAAATTCTTGTGCACCCTTAACCTCCTCGCTGGTCAGATGGTGTGAAAAACAAAAAATGCCTTGGCTGTGTGTAAGCACTGCCCAGCAACAGCTAAAACACCCCTGTATTATCAACTCTATTTTCACTCCCAAATCAAAAACATAGCCCCATACCAGCTGCTGTGAAGAAATTTAACTCTATGCCAGCCAAAACCAGTACAGAATTAATAATTCAAGTTATTAGATTTTAGTTCTATTTTAATGTAATTTTAATAGCAGGTTAGGGACTTGTGTTACCCACAGATAACCAGGAATTATTCTGCATGTGTGATATAGAAAAGGTTTGCCATAAAATGAGCAACAATTTAAAGTGGAATCCGTACACCTGGACAGATCTCTTAGGTGACCTTCAGGAACTAGAACTATTTACACAGGAACAAAAGAGCTCCTGAAACTCCCACATACCTTACCTTAAGAGGGCTGAAGTCAAAAAATGAAAACTGAAAGAAAACCTAGTATGTGTTGTTTTATCATGTCAATGGCCATTAACACCTCCCACAGGAGACAAAAATGTCTTTGCAATTGGTGCCTCAGTATACACCTCTCACTATACCATCATGACCAATGAGTTATTTACAGAGAGACCATGGATTTGTCGACTTGTGTCTGAAAAGTCTGACCAAGACCAAACAACATTCCCTCGGGCAGTGTAAACAACTTAGCGGGTTATAAGAAATAATTTGTTACGTCATTTTTTGGTTCAGGCACCTTGGTGTTGTTAGCTGGCCATTGGATCTTCCTCAGAAAGAAAGAAGTTTTTACTTACAAAACTGTTTCATCCTGAAAATTAACTCTATGGAAAATGATTGTAAGACTATTGCTTTTTTTCTGGGACAACAAATGACATTGCTTATAGTATCAGCAGTATGCAGAAAAAAAATTTAAAAACCCAAAAAAGACCAAACAACAACAACAACAACAAAACAAACCAAAACAAAAAGAACCCAAAAATCAAAAAAACCCACCAACCTCCCCCCCAGAAAAACCCAAAAACATTTATGGAGCTCTAAAGAGAAATTCTGTCTTGCCTCCCTACCGAGCTGGCAGAGCTTATTGTCTGGAGTTCCCTATATGCACTCTTCAAGATAGATAAGAATTTATGGTGATTGGAACATGTGCCCCATAGATTGTGCACTTTTTTTGATCAGGATTTCAGCAGGAACAGCTCCTTAAAGGCTGAAATACAGACGTGGTTCACCCTAATGGGGTAAGGTTCCATTTTGGCTTTAAAGAAACCCAATGAGAAAGATTTAACTACAAAGAATTGTGCCTGACTATATGTATGTTGTGTGAGTTTGGCCATGCTCTCAGACCCCCTAATTAAACATACTTAAGCAAGTATTGAAAAGTTAGGTAATTTTATTTTTTTTCAGATTTGCAGTTTACAACAGGAGAGGAAGCAGGGACTGTAATCCCTGAATAGAGGAAAACAGATGTCAGTAATTCTGGTTCCTTTGTCACTGTTGTTTACTCAGATGTATGTGGATGTATACACAGATTGCTCCCTTTAGAAAACTCATTTAACAGTATGATGACAGTACACTGCTCTTTACCTCAAAATGAAACCTTGGCAAGGATTCAGCAACTGAGCGGACCTGATTTACTAAATGCAACAAGAGCTGCTGCCTAGAGCAAAAGTTCAACAGAATACAACAAAAATACAATCAGGCTCATTATTTAATTAGCTTTTACAAAGCACACAGTCCAAACTCAAAATGTTACAGTCATGCAAGATACATGTGAGTAGTTAATTATCTCTAGAATGCGGAATTGCTCTTTAAAGCATCATTTCCCAATCTAGGAATTGTTCCTGCTGTGGGACACAAGCAAGTCTTTGAGCAAGAGGAGCACTCTGTGTTTTGCTAATCAAACACTGCTAATTTGTAGATTTAAAAAATCTTTCAGTAGAGTTAAAATGGCATCTGTAGTTTAAGCCCATCTATTATGTATTTTATGCTTTTTTAACTGTTGCAGTACTCAGAAATTTGTATATGATTAGGTAAAAATTCTCAATTGTACTATGATGCATTCAATCTCATTTTCTTAATTACCTGTCTTTTAAATTATTGCTATTACTGGATTTCATACAACAATTGCATGCTTCCAGCAATGAAAAGGACTATTGATGAAAGCTATTATCTCTTAGATCTAGTTCTGAAATTCTGACTTCATAAAACCAACAAAGAATTAGACCAAAATATAATAACCCAGAAAAAAAGAAAAAAAATCTGAGCAACTAAACATCTGTTTAACACTTCTATAATATACAGTTTGTTCAGAAAACAACACCTCTGAATTCATAAGCTATGTTTTAGTCCCACATTTATCTGAACCTCTCCAATGTCTCTTTAACATTCAATATAACGTGTAAATTTCATCTGAGATAAGCAACAGCCTAGAAATGTCACATGAGATTTATAAGAAAATATGTGAGGACGAAACAAAACCGCTACCAAGCCAAAATGTTGAAATTGGTTGAGAGCACTTTGGTTGCTGTTCCACCTCACAGTGTAGAATTTTACACTACCACTTCCAGTACCTCAGTGGGCTCTAGACCATAGCTACTTAAAAGCTGAAGTCTGGTCTGGCTCTAGGCTAGCAATGAATGTTGTTAGCCTTTTCCAGAATCCTGAGCATCTGACACCTTCCACAAGAGTGTGTCTGCCTGGTTTGTGTCTCAGCCTTGTGGGCATTTGTCAAAGGCCCTGTAGAAGTCCTGGGAGACTTTGAGCAGATGATAAGCACAACACTCAGAGAAGTTTGCAAGGCAGGACTTATTTTTACAAAAACCCCTTACATGCTGACTTTCCCTAGTTATATCATATTCAATGGTGGCTTGTTTGCTGCCTTTCTGCAGGAGACCTAAGCTGAAGGTTCCATGACTCTTTTACCCATTCAACTACTTCGTCCTTCAGCTGCTTCAGAACTTTCCTGGTGAAAACCATCCAGTCCTTGTGATTTGTTATCATTCATTTCATCAGTTTCCTGCCTAGCCTCTTTTACAGTCACTTCAGTTTGAGACAGATCCTCTTGAGAAGTCCATCAGACCTCTTGCTTCTCTTTTGTTTCTTTAAGTGTGCCAGCTACAGCTTAGCAGTGCCAGCAAGACACTCTTTGATGCAATGTAAGCATTGCTGTGTTTCAACATCATCTTAGTTATCAATATTATTAGGTGTTAATGAGACAGACATAACTGCAGTCAGTTCCCATTTTTGTCAGCAGACCAAAATCAGGACTGATCATCCTTGGCTGATTGGGACTGACCATACTTGACTGATCAGGGCTTGGTAAGAAGAGACAGGACAAGAGGAAATCGCCTCAAGTTGTGCCAGGGGAGTTTAGATTGGATATTAGGAAAATAAACAGCACAGAAAGGCTTGTAAAGCATTGGAACAGGCTGCCCAGGGAAGGGGTGGAGTCACAGTCCCTGAAAGTGTTCAAAAAATGTGTGGATATGGCACTTGAGGATGTGGTAAACATGGTGGTGGTGCTAGACTGATGGTTGGACTGATGATCTTAAAGGTTTTTTCCAGCCTTAATGATTCTACGATTCTATACACTGGCACACAAATAGTTTAGGAAAATGTGTCTTCTATATGAATGCAGGCACAGATATTATAGTCTTGGTAACTCCAACTACTTGAATTCACATGGCTCTGAGGATTAGCAATTATTTGTAAACCTTTCAAACTAGTTTGAAGACAGCTGCTATGCTGCTTGAAGTAGATTGTGAATCTGATTAGATAATCATCAAGACTAGATTTGTAAGGTAAAAAAAAATCCCCGAGAATCCCACACTTTCCTCTTGTCCAGCTGGCATACACTTTGTCAATAACAAAGTGTGGACCTAGGTAGAGTAACTAAGAAGTTATCTTCCATTGTGAGACAAATTATCACCAGACTCCCAGGAAGCTTTTTGATTTGCAGTGGCAATGGTACGGAGAGGTCACAAGACTTCTTGGTGGCAGACACCACGTACCAGCAGTTTAGGGACTTCCCAAACCGGGATTTTGGAAACTTCCAAACTTCTGAGCCACTGTGCTTAATACGGCCCATGGATGGGGCCAAATATCTATTGGTAGCTCTGCAACAGGATTAATCCTAAATCAACAAGAACTTCAAGGCATCTGTGCCTATAACTTTTCCCCAAGCTCCCCAGTATAAAACAGAGCTTTTGAAAACAAAACCTACAATACCTGTCTGCTTAAATATACACCCATAGGCACATACATAAAAAACTTCACAGGATTTGGTAAGATAGAACAGAAATTACATAGTCTTACAAGTAATTCTTCCAAGCCCTTTCTTCTCACTGAACAGATGTTTATTTCAGACTTTTTAACATCACTTGGTAACACTCTGAGTTGCCACAGACTTTGCATATTCACTTCTGCTCCCTGGGAAATTGTTCCCACAGGTGGAGCCCTGGGCTGGCTACTCCCTTCTGTTCACAGCTCTCCAGGACCTGCAGCTCTCTTCCTTGTACATCCAGAGAAGCTCCTCTCAGCAGTTGTTTCCAAAGCACGAGACCTTGTCCCCCATGGTGTTCTTCCTGAGCCAGACATTTCTGATGGGAATATTACACATCTGTGAATAAAACCCAAACAAAAAGGTATATTGTCCTTTTTGTTACTTAGCTTTTTGGCCTACATGATAAACCACGGCACTGATTTTCACAATGGAATGATGCAGTTCTGTGAAAAGATTATGCCTTCTCTTATTTTTAAGTCTCTTGCCTCACACTCTTAGGTGTTCCAAAACTCATAAGAGTGAATAATCATTACCAATCACTTTCTTAACAATCTGCATGGCACTACAGTCTTACTGCTGCTTCCAGACATAGCTTTTCCCACGAGAAGTCCTTATCTGTACCTTATTACTTCATATATAAACAACTTGATACTTTTATCATCCTAGCTGTAGCTTTCCATGCTCTCATTATAACTGCATATAGTATTTTTAGAACTGCATATAATATTTAATTTACAGTCATACTAGATTTATAAAGTGAAGTTTTTCTGCTCTCTTTTCTCTTTCTTTCCCAAGAATTCTTAGTATTCTATTTCCCTTCAACATTACTAAAAGCACTGACCTGGCATTTGCAGAAGACTCTAAGATCTTTCCAGAGTGCTGGCTAAATTAAACTCCATTGTCATCCATGTAAAGTTAAAATTGCTTTTTCCTAAATGTCCCTTACATTCATTAATTTTGAATCATATTGATTATTTTTCTGCTCAGCCACATACTATTGCAGCAACCTTCTACTTCTTTAGACAATTAGCTTTAGCTTTCACTACACCTTGTATACTTTGTGCCAGAACAAGCTTTGTTGCAGCTACTCTCATTTCCTTCCCAGCCTGTTTATGAGTATTTCAGTAGTACCAGCACCAGTCTGGCCTCTGTGAGCCCTGCTGCAATGACCTGTATATTCAGATACCAATTAATTTTCCATTCTTCCTCTAGCATGAAAACTTGTCATCTGTTCTCAGGCTTTTCCCTGACTTTTATTTTTCAATTAATCCAGGAGAGACGTTCCCCTTGTCACATAACAGATTAGTTCTCAACGGCCCTTGATATCTGATTTTGTAAAGGCTTGTCAGAATTCCCAATTACACAAACAGGATCATCTTTCTCCATAAGCTTGTGCCAGTACATCTTCAAAGAACTCTCAAGTGTTTGTGAGGTATAATTTCCCTTTCAAAGAGTCTTAGCATCTCCCATCACGTAGCATTTAACCTGCCTGCAGATAGCTGCCACCACCGTAGGACTTGATGGAGATCCCATGAGGGTTGCAGAAAGGCCAGCTTTGTCTTGGTAAGATCTATCCCAAGATCTAATTTACCAAGATGTTTTACTGCAGAAGAAGAGTTCTATAAAATGTCTCAAATGGGGAAAAGGACTTCACTCAGGACTTAGCAGGGCTTGTTATAGGAGTTTTGAACTATATTTGAAGGGAAATGGGGACACAACCAAGCTCAACAGAGATGAGATGTGGAAAGGGGAGAGCTATAGCAACTACCCAAGAAGTAAAGGGAGACTTAAGAGGGGCTGACTCCAGTAAATACAAGCAAAGATATAACCACAAGACAGGACTATGGGGCATCCCTTTGCACCCTCTCTGGGATATTGACACAATCAATACAAGCAACACAGTAAAGCATAATCAGTCCAGGAGGTTCCTGGAAAGCACTGATGACAACTTCCTGTCACAGGTAGTGGAGGATCCCACAAGAAATGGTGTGCTGATTGACCTTATACTAAGAAATATGGAAGGCCTTGTTGGAGATGTGAAGGTTGGGTGCAGACATGGCTATAGTGACCATGAGACTGGGGAGTGATTTGAATTAAGAGGCAGATGCTTCCTCAGTAAGTTTGCTGATGACACAGAGCTGGGAGGAGTGGCTCATACCCCAGACTGCTGTGCAGCCCTTCAGAAGGACCTTGACAGGTTGGAGAGATGGCCAGAGAAGACTGTCTGAAATTCAAGAAAGGCAAATGCAGGGTCCTGCACCTGGGGGAGAATAACCCCATGCACCAGCACAGGCTGGGGACCAACCTGCTGGGAAGCAGCTCTGTGGAGAAGGACGAGGGGGTGCTGGTGGACAACAAGCTGTCCATGAGCCAGCAGTGTGCCCTGGGGGCCAGGAAGGCCAATGGTATCCTGGGGTGCATTAGGAAGAGCATTGCCAGCAGGTCAAGGGAGGTGATCCTGCCCCTCTACTCAGCTGTGGCAAGGCCACATCTGGAGTGCTGTGTCCAGTTCTGGGCTCTTCAGTCCAAGAGAGACTTGGAGCTTCTGGAGTGGGTCCAGTGAAAGGCTACAAAGAAGATTAAGGGTCTGGAGCATCTCTCTCTAATAAGGACAGGCTGAGGGATCTGGGCCTGTTCAGCCTTGAGAAGAGATGACTGAGAGGGGACCTTGTCATACAGATGAAAAAATTTCTTTACTGTGAGAATGGTCAAATGCTGTAACACATTGCTAAAGAGGCTCACTCCTGTCCTGGAGATGCTGAGAAGTTAATGGGGACAGCTCAGATCACGTGACCCTGTTTTGATCAAGGTCTGACTGGATGATTTGGAAATTCAGCTACTCTGTGATTCCTTAGAAGGTAAAATGATAGCAGGCAACATTCAGACTCTTCCAAGAGCCAGTTCAGGCTCTTGGTAGAAACACCTATCGAAAAGGATTCCAGAAGAACAAAAAAGAATTTTATGTAGTTGAAATTAATTAGTTGTGACATATTAAAAAACATATGATAGCAAGGAAACTTTTAGAAGTGAAAAAGTCCTCCTACTTAAAGGAGCAGCATTTTCTAACTCAATTTAAAACCAAACAAATCAAAAGGAAAAAAACCCAGTGCAAACCCCAGTGTTTCAGACATTTAAAAGTTGTTTAAAGCATAAAATTAGTTCTAATTTCCTTTTAGGTGCAAGAAACCAGACAGTGAGCAAGACTTCTAGAGGATAAGAAAGTGTAGAAAAAAGCTGCATTATTTATTATGAGGGTGTTCATGATAAAACAATGCTCAGACAATGTTCCTACACTAGAACCCTTTTTACAGGCTTACTTCCTCACAGACGGTAACTCTAAGAATATCTTGACTTCAAGTGTCATTAGAAGAGGTTTTGGGACAAAGCAAAAACTGAGTAGAAAACACAGGTGACAGTCACCTGGCAGTTTGAAAGGAAAGCCACCTCCTCCTCAACTGGGCATCATCTCTCTCATGAGTCCAGCTCAGCAGACAAATAGAAAGCAATAAACATAATACTCAGTTTTCTGAGAGATTCAGGATGGACTAAGATAGAAATTTTTAATTTCAGTATATAGAGAATATTCTTTTAGGAATTGCAATGCTTTCTATTAAAGTGTGCCAATAGGTTAAAATGAATCTAAAGAAGTTGAAGGGAATATAACTCTTCCAATGGAAGATGTGATTTCTTTAAAGAATTTTTAAAACCTTGTGTTTGCATATGCATTTGTATCTGGTTGGCTTTAAAGGTTTAATTTTAAAAGTTATGATATTTCATTACAATTCATATACTGTGCCATAAGACATTAAAGACAAGAGCTTTAGAAGACAGTGAAAATCACAGAGAAATGAACAGCCTACTTGAATTTGAATGGTATCAGAACTTAGCAAGGCAATATGAAATCCCCACTTCCTCTGGATTTGATTTTTATTGTAGAATTCCATGAAGCTCCTGAGGAACTGTAACAAACTGAAAAAACCATCTGATCCAGTCATCTTCTTCTTTCTTTACTTAGGGACATCTCCAGAACAGCTGTTGCCAACCTTCCAGCCAAAGGATTGGAAAGCCTAAAAGAACTAATAGCAAAAAATACATGGACTTTAAAGAAATTACCAGCTGTAAAGGTATTTCTTCAGCTAATGAGAGCTGACCTATCATATCCAAGTCACTGCTGTGCTTTCAAGAGCTGGAAAAAAAAAAGTGGGTGAGTTTCACTAACTGTGAATAAAGTTTCACTTTATTTTTTAAGTATGTCAATGAAGACAATGTTTTCTTAGTAATATAAAAATACATCAATTGGCACTTTTTAAACCATTTTTTCTAGGTATAGACAATTTCTTTGAAACAGATTACAATTGCAAACTTGCAGAAGAATTTTTTGTAGGACCTTTTGCAGCAGTTCCTCCTCTTGTTGAGCCCATAATTAAAGGGAAAGAAAAAAGAAAAGGATAATGTGCTAGAGCAAGGCCTGGTAAAAAAGTGTTGGAGGGGTTATACCCTCAGCTCTCAAATGTTTTCTAACTGAAAAGCTTTTGCCTACTGAAAATTTTTTGACTGCAAATACAGCTGCATCACATCATGAGGTACAGGATTCCAAATTGCTGCACTGCTAGTTAGCTCTAAAGAAGCTATTGACCAGAAATTCGACTGATGGAAGTTCTGGGAGAAATTGAATTGTGAACAACAGTGAAAAAGAAAGTAATACTGTATGTATTATCCAGGAAGTTATAAATAGTAGATGAATGTCTTCTTACCTACTAAGAATGTAGATCCCAAAAAAGAAGACTGATTATGGATGGCAAACAAGTAAAATTACTACTGGGAATAAAATTTTTAAAATGCCAGAAATGCTATCGTACACTAGATGGTCTGTTAACAAAAATATATCAAATCACATTTTTATAGCTACATTTTCATTCAGGATGATTTGCTTTTGAAGCATTTCCTTTGTTTACATGCTGTGCACCAGTCAGACTGTAAATGCCAGCACTGATTTCCCCCTCTCCTCTTTCAGGATCTTGGAGTACCTGATGTGTAATCAGAGCAGCCACAGCTTTCATAAGAGATCAGTCAAGGCTTTCAGAGACCTGTTTTACAAAGATTATGCAGAAGAATACACAGACCATACCGATGCTGTGTATGACACAAACACCAAGTTCACAAATTTTCATGAAAATCCCCATTATTACATTTTTTTGGAAGACCGTGGAGAAGGAAATCTTGGCTTTGGCAAAGAGCTCAAGAACCCTCAAATGGAAGATGTCCAGACCTTTGACAGTCATTATGACTATCCTATCTGTGGAGGCAATGAAGATGTAATATGCACACCAGAGCCTGATGAGTTTAATCCGTGTGAGGATATAATGGGATATCAATTTCTGAGGATTGTGGTGTGGTTTGTGAACCTGCTTGCCATCCTAGGCAACATTTTTGTCCTTTTCATCCTTCTCACCAGTCATTATAAACTGACTGTACCTCGCTTTTTGATGTGTAACTTGGCCTTTGCTGACTTTTGCATGGGGTTATACCTCCTTCTGATCGCTTCAGTGGATCTCCACACCAGGTCAGAGTACTATAACCATGCCATAGAGTGGCAGACTGGGCCTGGCTGCAACATAGCCGGGTTTTTCACGGTCTTTGCCAGTGAACTCTCGGTGTACACCCTGACCGTGATCACCCTGGAGCGCTGGTACGCCATCACCTTCGCCATGCACCCTGACCGGAAGATTCGCCTCCGGCATGCCGTGCTCATCATGCTGGGAGGGTGGCTCTCCTGCATCCTGCTCGCCCTTCTGCCACTGGTTGGTGTCAGCAGCTACAGCAAAGTCAGCATCTGCTTGCCTATGGACACTGAAACACCAGTGGCTGAAGCCTACATTGTCTTCGTTTTAATCTATAACATTATTGCTTTTGTCATCATTTGTGCCTGCTACATAAAAATCTACGTAACTGTGCGAAACCCCCAGTACAAGTCAGGGGACAAAGACACCAAAATTGCCAAGCGGATGGCTGTGTTGATTTTCACGGACTTTCTGTGCATGGCTCCCATCTCTTTCCATGCTTTATCTGCCATTATGAACAAACCACTGATAACTGTCTCCAATTCCAAGATTTTGCTGGTACTTTTCTACCCACTCAATTCTTGTGCCAACCCCTTTCTTTACGCTATTTTCACCAAAGCTTTCCGTAGAGATGTGTTTATCCTGCTCAGCAAGTTTGGGATGTGTGAGCATCAGGCTCAAGTCTACAGAGGTCAGACAGTCTCAGCCAAAAACAGCAGTGGGTCTTACGGGCAGAGAATCAGCCGAGGGATAGGTCAGATTCTTACAAGCATTCAAGACCCAGTCAGTGATTATCTTCCTGCTGTGACAACGCAGAACCAAATTCTCATGGAAGAATGCAAGCAAACTGAGCTATAACATCTCAAAGTATCACAGCCAAAATCTGGTCAAGAGGTGACTGTGCATACAGTGAATCAAGTGAGAAGATAACCTTGTCCATATCTTTTTCCCTAGAATATGCTTTGCTCTAGCTGAAAGTACCTCTAGAGTGGTCTTCTTTTAGACAAACCACTTATTTGAACCTCTTATCAGTGCAGGGCAAAACATACGGTCCTGATGATAATTCTAGAAGTAGATGTGAATGTTCTACCTTAACAGGAAAATTTATATCTATAAACCGAGCAAATATAAAATATACCCTCATCTAAAAAAAAATGTAAGAAGCAGAAGACCAACAATAAGACTTGGGGGTACTTATATGACTGAAACAAAAGGACAAAGTTTGATAATTAAAATCATATTAAAAAAAAAAGAAAAAGGTTAATGCTCTCAAACGTCTACATGGCAAAAGGTTCAGTACTTTTTCTAATACCAAATTTCTAAAACCTCCACCAGGCCTAAAATGGAACAGATTTTTTCTCATTCTGTCATCCTGACCTAAAACAAATCTAGTCTTTTGTTTGCTGTTCTTGGTTTAGTTCAGTGAGGTGGGAAAAGAAGCTTCTTCTTCATACTGCCTTTATTTTGGTAGAAGGAAAATTATCAGCTGCACTGATTTTGCAGCTGCTCATAAAGATAACAGGTAAAAAACATTAGGGCATTTGTGTCCCTTATTATCCCTCTCTCACTTTTCGATAAACCTATTTAGGAGCTGGTTTATTTGAATTTGTTTTGAAGACCAGGCTACCCAGTCACGTTAATGATGGCTGTTAGATTTTTTTTTGGATGACTGATCCAGTTTTTACCATATTCCAATGCTGTTTAATCTGAGCATGCTTATTGCTCTGAACACTCTATAACTCCTGTTTTCTTACCACTACTGCTGTCCCTACTTACCTCTCTCTTACAGGGTAGAGCATTCTTTTTAGCACTTCCTATGTTGAGCTGCCTCAAACCTAGACTTAGACCAAGGGAGTGGATCATGCCTTTAGGTTACAGTTTACTGTATTGAAGGCTGACTTTCAGCTCCTCCAACATGTTTTAAGAACATCTCTCTATCTTGTAGTGAGATCTGTTACCTGACCTTTGTAATGTTTGCAGCACAACTACAAGAATCTCACAGTTATCTTCTGGCTGGCCACAGCCTGGCTGTAGGTGGGACATACTCTCCACAGTGTGCTTAAGGAAATCCATGCTCAGACACAAGGAACAACCCCCAGTCTAAAGCACTAAAGCATCCTTCTGCCATACCTGCTGCTAGACAGGGCCAGGCCAAGGTCAGGCTTGGCTGTGCTCAGCTCATTCATACACCACAAACAAGTGAACGGAGGCCTGGCTCTCTACACCTCCTGCAGACATCAGGACTTGGGGTAGGAGCTGCTCTGCACCAGCTGCATGGTTACCACCTGAGTGGCCTCAGTGCCTGGCTCTGCTGGCAGGATCACACCTGTTCCCAGCCAACTCCACAGACTGGCTCAGCAGAACTGCTACCAAGGTTACCATGGATCATTTCACTCATCTATTTGAAAGCCTTGGCATAAGAATGGAAAATATTGTGTGAATATTTGCCCTCAGGTAGGTATTTTTAAAATTAATTTTGCAATATCTACGCTGGTTTTCATGGAATTATAGACTTTGAGGAACTATAATTAAATTGATCAGACAATAGCAAGGTGTTATGTAATGTAGGCTAGTAGTATCCAAGAAAACAGAACGGTAGAGCCCTTCGAACTGCTGGCTACTACAGCTGGAAACTGAGTGATTGCAAATGCCATGTACATACTCTTATTTGATTCTGTATTTTCCAAATATTTAAAACTCAATTCGATTCTGTGTTTCTGAACATAAATGAAGGCTGCTTCAGTGAGCCGAAGCAAGGGCCTAGATTCATGAATTTCATGAGATGGTCTTATATAGAATAAATACTCTATCATCGTTAAAGCCATTTTAAAAAAGTCTACAATACTGCATCATAGATTAATTTAGCTGCCTATTTTGGGGGAGAGGCATGTTTCCATTTTGGGTTGATTCTCAGCAAACTCTGAAAGCAAAACTGCTGAAACTCATGCAAATAGTAATTTATGACCTCCTCTTCTGTAATCTGGACTTGCTCACTGTTACATCAGAAACAAAGACAGCTTCTTATGTGTGCAGATCAGCAAAATTCCCTACTCTTGAAACAGTGGCATTTGTAATGCTCTGGCCATCTTTGAGAGTCCCATATAAATATGGGACTTTTGAGATGTAGCACCCTCCTGGCCAGGTTCTGCCACCCTTCTGATACTAAATAAAGGCACTGAGGAAACTTTTTCTCCTTTTAATGGTTATTCCAGTATCTCAGCAGCAGCAAATACAATCATGTTCTAATGGACATTTATCCTACAGACATTACAGACACTAGTGTACCAGTGGAAAAGAAAAGCCAAGCTTAAATCATATTCTTTTTCAGAAAGGAAAGACTAAATCAAAATTTATGTTCAAAGTGCTTTTAAAAGTATGTATTGGGTTGGCACGGCCTGGTTTTAGGTAGCAGGGGGGCTGCAAAGATGGGTCCTGTGAGGAAGCTGCTGGAAGCTTCCCACCATGTCTGGCAGAGCCAAGGGCTGATGGCTCTGAAGATGGACAAAACTGGGCCAATGAGAGAGGTTGGTAACACCTTTGTGATGACGTATTTAATAAGAAAATCAAAACAAGGTCACAAGATTTTGGGATTCTAGTAAGAGGAGATGAGGAGGTGAGAACATGTGAGGGAAACAACATGACGACACCAAGGTCAGTGGAGAAGGAGGGGGAGGAGGTGCTCCAGGTGCTGGAGCTGAGATTCCCCTGCAAGCTGTGGTGAAGACCATGGTGAAGCAGCTGTGCCCCTGCAGCCCGTGGGGATCCACGGGGGATGCAGAGATCCACCCGCAGCCCATGGGGATCCACGGGGAATGCAGAGATCCACCCGCAGCCCGTGGGGGAGGTGCCCGTGCCTGAGCGGGTGGATGCCTGGAGGAGGCTGTGATCCAAAGGGAGACCCGGTGGAGAGAGAGGGCCCTGCTTCCAGGCTGGAGCAGCCTGTCCTTGGGGGACTGCACCCCGTGGAAAGAGAGACCCATGGCACAGCAGTTTTGGGAGGACTGTGTGCCGTGGGAGGGGCTCACGCTGCAGCAGGTGCGGTTTGGCTGCTGCTCGTGAGAGCGGGCCCACGCTGGGAAGTTCACAGAGAACTGTCTCCTGTGGGAGGGACCCCACGGCCTCACAGGGGAAGGGCTCCTCTCCCGGAGCAGCAGAAGGAAATCTCGGTGATGAACTGACCAAACCCCCATGCCCTGCCTCCCTGCGCTGTCAGTGGGAAGGAGGGAGGGGCTGGCAGGTAGAAGGGTGTTCTAAGGGCCTATTTTACTTCTCATTATCTTCCTCTGATTCTGTTAGTAATAAATTCATTTTGCAGCTTAAGATAAGCCTGTTTCACCCTTGAAGTGTTTCTCCCTGTCCTTATCTCAACTCATGAAGCCTTCGTTAATTTTTTTTTCTTTTCCCTCCTCTGCCCACCTGTGGCAGGGGAGGGTGAGCAAGTGGCTCTCATGGGTGCCTGGCATTGGGCCAGTGTCAAACCACAACAAAGTAACATGGATCTTAAACCAGAATATTTCTTTCACACAAACTAGTAGGACATTGGAAAGATGTGGTATATTGGACTGGTACAGGTTGCTTGTAAATTAATACAGCTGTTTGCTGTTACTAATGGATGAAGGATATATTTACACGTTATTGAATTTTTCTGTCTCTCATCATTGCATATACATTATGCCTGTTAAAAGAGTTCCGAGATACTGCTTTTATCAATGAAGTTTGATATTTCCAGTGTGTCTTGCATATTCCTTCTTGTGTTTAACTTGGTAGAAGGTGTTTTAGAAGCTCTTGGAAAGGTCCAGACAAATAGAATTTAAATAATTTATTTGCCAGACCTTTTCTTGTAAATGTTTGTATCCTATAGATATTCTGTTCCATTCCTGCTCTGATCAATCCCTTGAGCTATTTTTGGGTTTGCACACACCTTTATGTAACACTTGCTATTTTAAATCTCTGTGAGCAAATTGTATTATTTCTGGCATAGCGTATGTATGTTCTCTAGAATACTTACGAAATAATGCAAAGCATGGGAATAAAATGTTTTGTTTGGAATTGGAAGAGGCTCAACAAGTTTTTTCAGTAAATTAAAAAAAAAATTTCCTACGAAAGAAGTTAATACTATTCCTCTTGCATTCAACTTCATTGTTCTCCTTGGCTGACCTACCCCATGACACACTGATGCAGGTTTGGTGGGTTTTAGCTCCATCACTAGCTGTGAGAGGGATGTCCTAAATGGCCATTTCAGACCGTGTAGTAGGGATAGAGAGGAACAGCAGTAGTACTGCTGAGCTCAGGGGTTCCAAAACCATCATTCATTACATCCAAAATAATCTGAACAATCCATTAACAGCCATGGGGTCCTCTTCAAAAGACTAAATCTGGAATTTGATCTATTCATTCTCCTTTTTAAACCTAACACATATGGTCAGCTGCAGTGACTAAGGATCAAATAGTTCATGAAAAAACACTTCATACTATGAAGTTTGTGTGGTGGAGAGTCTACTGCAGGAATTCTCAGAATAACTAAACAAATCTTCCGATATGCAACATGAAACAATATCCCTCTCTCCCACTAGGTCTTCCCTCAGGGCCTTCCCCTTTTCTCTGTATTTGTGGAAAATTTATGCTGCCAAATTTTATGTTCAGTAGTACTTATCAGTGAGGGGGAGTGGAAGTTATCTTTGCTATACGGATCCTTGCATTACCTGAAAAAAACCCAAACAGAACACCTGAGGGACAACTCCCAGTGCTGCAAACTGTCAATGAGATCAAATATCAGTTAGCTCTTGACATACCCTCCCTCTCCCAAAAAACAAAGCTGACTTCAGTATCTGTATACTTTGCCACTCCCTGTAATGGTGCTTCCCACTACATGAAGCTTTAGCGTGCAAGGAAAGCACAGCTCGATGAAGTCAGGACTAGCAGCTGACTTACTGAACTTCTTGTCAAAGGTTGCTGTGGGTAATAAAGTTTACACAGGTTATGGAAAGACTGAAATTTCACAGAAGAGAAAGCTGTGGGAAGAGACTAAACCCACAAAACCTGTCTGACTGGGGATGCTTCTGAACTGCAACTACATGGCAGAAGGGAGGCAGTACTCAGGGAGTGTATCACGTGCACTTGCCTATTCTCTTACTCTTCACTCACCACATACTGTGGGCAGCTATCACAGGATTCTGGCACAGGTGGACTTTTGGTCTGTTCCATGGCAGCCACCTTTCTTCTGTTCAAGCAGTTCCCCAGTCAGACCTCAAAGACAGCTTCAATTGCATCTTCCTTCAGTAGGTCTAACTATAGAGCACAGATATGTAAAAAAATCCATCTGGATGAAGAACATATTCTGTGTTTGCAGCACTGCCTCAGTGGATTGAGCCCTCATGGCTCAAGCGCTTTCACACAAGGGCAGAGAGTAACCTCCTTCTCTCAGAACCCTGCACAGAAATGGGAAAATACAATGTTACCATTCTTTGGAACCTCACACGGCTATCAGAGTTCAGATTGGAGGACAGAAAATCCTGTTCCAGGGGGGCAGATAATGCCATTATTTTTTCTACATAAACTTCTGTGATTTTATCTGCATTATGTGGTAGTAACACACCATGGAAGATTTCTTCATTCTTGGACAGCGTAGAAAAAAAGCGGTAAAGTTGAGCTGGAGCCTTAGTTATGAACACCTGGAACTTTCTCTGAGCACTTTAATGGCTTTAGGTGACCTCTGGTAGTCTCCTCTCTCTCCAACAGAGAGACATGTGGAGGTTTTTTTTAGAGTAGGTATTGGTTCTAGGTGACATCATCTGCAACAGGTCAGCTATAGTCAAAGTAAAGCACACCCTGCACTGCTATTGGTATTTGGATACTGAAAATAGCACAAGCAATCAAAGATAAATTTCACACAACTACCATAGCATTTTGGTTTATTAACATAAATGCCCTCTTGCTTCCTTTCTTGTGGGATAAATAAAATATTAATCCTCACAGCACAGTCTTTGAAAAACCTGTACCAAAAAATGTCCTTAGAAAGAGAAGCTTGATTTGAGTACAACTCCTATGCTTACGTGTTAATTAAAATGAACCAAATCCCCCCTCCCAAGCTGTTTGAGTAGGCTGATGAGTAATAGCAGCATAATCTGTACTGTTTTTCTAACAGATGCCAGGCACCCGCACTCTAAAACCACTCAGTAATGAAATGGTTTCGGGGCTGCTGTTAAAATTGGACAGTGAGAGACAAAATTAGTTGCATATTATGCCTTTCCCTTAGGCACTCTCCTTCTCCTTTGTAGGGATTCTGAAAACATATGACATTATACTGCACTTACAGGTAGGCTTTGTGGACTAAGGCATGAGATGTTGAAGGGCCATCATCATGCCCTGGAACAGAGATGGTTAAGAGGTCTTAGTGACGCACACTGGGAGATTCTGACAGCATTGCCAATCTAGAATTCACACTGGTCAATGATACATCTCCATAAAGCTGGAATACTTTTTATCTGTTTAGTCACTCCCATCTGACTGGACTTAACTTTTGTGTGACTGGAAATCATGATGTGAAAGTGAACAAATGAAAGCTCTATAAGGTCAATACACAGAGTATTTCATCATTCCATCATTTCATCATTCCATCAGCTCTAATTTCCTATTCCCATCCCACACCTGCCCCCCCCTCTGCCCCCATGTACACACGCTGGTATGAATTTCCACAGTAACCCAAATTTCTAGGTTCTTAGCTTAGACAGGATACCAATCCTGTGTAGTTTTGTACCCTGGCCTTACTTTCCACCCTGAAAATACTGGGAAACTATTCCAAAATGTGGAAAAGTCTCATGAACTGTAGCACGGGACTTGGACCTCACTGGGGCCATCCTGAACTTACTCCTTTCAAGAGTTTAACTTCTGTGGGATTAATATAATCAATTTGAATCATACCCTACCTTTTTGGAAGGACTTCTCTGTGCTGTCCTGATTATATGCAATGCCAGGGCTTGTACTTGTGGCCGTCTCAAGTCATACTGCAGTGTTGCATACCTGTGCAGTTCCACTGAAGCTCGTGAAGCTTTGCTAATGAGTTCAAAGAAGAAGGTTGACACTCATTATGGTTCTCAGCTATTCAATATGCAGCTGTGATGAGGAGTCTCCTTTGGGTTCTTAATTTTTCTTCTGTGTAAAGGAATGATCTGTTGTAAACATCAACTTTATTAACAACCTGTATCTAAGAGCTCACTAAACAGTCATTACAAAGTGACTGAAATTGTTGGATTGTTACTCGCATATACACTGTGATACTTTTTATAAGACCTACTTTGCTGCCAGGAAGATCCTCTCTGTTTCAAACACCGAGACTGATAACTGGCTGGACTGACAAGCCCATGCTGGTTGTCTTACAGTTTCAGCTGAAATGACAGTGGCTTTTCTTTGAAAAGTGAAGAAAAATTACAGTACTCATGTCTTTTATGAAGGCAAAGCTGCGACAAATTAAACCTGAGCAGTAACATGAGTTTCACCAATAACTTTCTCACTGCAGGCTCTGAGGTGTTACCTGAATGTCTGTCTTCCCCATGGCTTGCTGCTGACATATGCATGATAGCACTGAAATGCCAAGCAGCACCAAGGCTGTATTTGTGCTGGCTTCAGTTTGACTGTAGTGAGAATTCCCTAAGTTATATGTGGATTACTGCTGCTGCCTAGAGGGAGCTGCGGAAACAACAGATGAATTCTTTTTTAGCCAGCTACAGATTTCTGACTAAACCCTGCAACAATCAGTATAAAGCAGCAATAGCAGTATTTTCATTAAAAAGCAGTTAGGAGAGTGTCTGACACACTGGCACATGCACATTCCCCATTAAAAGTTCAGAGGAAAAAAAAAGGTTTTTTTGTTTCATACATACACTTCTCCATTACCAAGAAAGTATGCTTGCAATCTCTCCTTTTGTTTTTTGAAGACTGGCTGCATTATTTTATCTTTTCCTCTGTACTCTGTTTCCTCTTTCCAGTTTCTCTTTAAATCTCCTTTCTCTGCTATGGCAAAAACCCACACTCTATTTGAAGAATTATGTTTCCCATCTACTATCTAAAGTGATTTAGGCTACATGGCAACACAGGAACCTCAGGGAGAAATAAAGCTGTTTAAGGACATGAAAATCATTCAGGGCAGAAAATGAAAGCTAAAAGATACTCTGAATAAGGATTAACAGCAATTTGATCTGCTAAATTTAAGAACTGCTCCACTTTCTCTCTGCCCCCTCCCAAAACCAACTTAAGTGACACATGAAAAAACTCCTGTGATGTGAATATACTTCACCTTTAGCTACCCGATTTTTAACACCAATATCATCATCACACCAAGCCATGTGTCAACTCTTTAAACATACATGGAATTTCACTCGATGCTGCTTTAAGACTGAAACTACTTATTAAAATCAGACAGACAAATTCAGCCCACAAAAACCAGGATGTCAGAAATGTTATTCCCAGCACTAATGCTTTTTCTTCATTAAGAGCATGAACAAGGTGAGCTCAGGAGGAAAGGGCCTCCATCCTGCAACAATTTGAATTTTCTGAAACAAAAGGCAATCTGTGCCAAAACAAAACCTACAAGCAGTATTCTCACCAGGTGAATGCTGCAATAAATCCTGCTTTATAAATGCTGCACTTCCCACAACAGTATGTTTCCCAGAAAACATTACCTGTTGGAACCAGACAGCCCACCTACAGTCAGCCAGTTGATCCTCCAAGGGGAAAGGTCTGTATGAAATGCTCAGATGCTGGCACAGCAGGACACATGAGGAGCCCTGTCTGCAGGGACCTCACAGCAGGATTCCTAGGAGAAATTGGAAAATTCAGGCAGCCAAGAGCCTTAGCAGAAAGGACTGCCTTCCTTATTTTGCTGGTCAAAATGGTTTTCCCCATCACAAGCAAAGAAAGGCTGTCCTTTACCTTAAAGAATTAAATCCAGCAAGCTCCAGTACTTGTAAAGCAGCGTCCGAACTCTTGGGATTCCAAGCGTCTTCTGTTCCAGACATTTAGAGGGATTTTTCCACAACACAGTTCTCCTTCATTTGGTTCCTCTAGCAAAGGAAAACACTTCTACCTTGGCAGAATCACACATCCACACGTAACATTTTTTGCTGTTGTAAGATTTATTATTTTTACAATTTAATGATAGTTCTTGTTCTGGATTCGCTATCGAAATATACTTAATCAAATTAAACACCATGTTTTCAATTTCAGTAAATTTTTATTTACCAAACTTAACTAAAAAGGAAAACAAAAACTAGATGTATTTTTAAAATAGCTATCACTGAAAAGCATATTAAAATAGCAGTTCATGAATATCCATCTTCAGGGAGCAGTTTTTGACCTATGGAAGTGAATGGGCAACTCAGTGTTATTTGCAGTGTAAAGCACTATTTTCATTTATTCTCTCTCCACATTATCTATTTCAGATAACCCTCTTTCAGGTCACACAAGGGCATACACATTTATACTATGTAAAAAGGTGTAATTGCATAGGCACTTCACACAAAAATAATTGGGAAAGTCTTCACTCTAAAGAAAAAAAACTGTCCTAAACCCAATTTTCTGAATGTTATATATCCACACCGAAGGTCAAACGTGGTTCAACTACAGTTCATCTAACTGTACTACAGATGTCCTTACCGCTGAAAGGATTAGATTCTAGCATAATCCCATTAGTGGTAAAGAGTGCTGAAATCTGCTCTGAAAACAAGGGGTAAGTCTTTAACAGAGCATTTTACAAACAAAAGTCTGCATTAGAAAAAACACATACTCAAAAGCTGATACAGTTTAAGATTAGTTTTAAGGAATAATGTATAGTTGAAAATAAATGGGGATATACTGAAAACTATGCTAATGCACCAACATTCTTATCCTCTCATACCTCTGCAATGACAATAATCAAGCCATATAAAAATCAGGTAAGAAAATTATGCATTTTTAAATATACTTGATTTTGCGAAAAAAAAAATTCGTTCAAATACTTTGCTCAGCCACAGCTGAGAGAGCACAATTAACATTCAATTATAATATTCTTATCTTTCCTCACAAGAATGAAATCTAGGTTTACTTGTGTTTTAACTTAAATTTGCCAGTAATTTGTCAGCATTCTGCTTTGCCTCCTTTCATCAGGGTCCTTTTGAAAACCTTTCGGCCAAAGCAACAGGCCATTTTTCTGACCTGTTTGTTTCTTATGTGCTGTGCAAGCTACAACAGCAATGATCTCTTTTGGAAAAACACTGGATTTTTTAATAGTTATTTATCCAGAATCAACTCCAACTCCTTTTCAAGCAAGGCAAATTTTATGGAAAAAGCAGTATTGTATTTTTTTAGATTTGTTAGAGTGTTGAGGGCTGGAGAGTAAAGAGGAGTATTGGAGGATGGGGCAGGGGGGGGTGTGAATCCACCCCTGAGTACTAGGGAAAAAACTAAATCAAAACACACCAGTCCTCATGAGTCTTGGTTTGCTATACATTGACACCACTGTAGATAAAAAATTACTTCAAAATCAGCACATTCCAAAATACAACCCCCCATACAGGCAGTATAGCCTACATTTTATTTTCTTTCTAACTATTTTAGAGTTTCAAGTTCAAAATTTAGATTTAAAAATAATCACCAGTCATGTCCCAAGATACTGCTTTTAGACAGGAACTAAAAAGATGTCACCTGCTTATGGCAGAAAGCAGTTCTGTCAGATTACATTAACTAATGAAGACAAAACCTTATTGTGATCAGTCAGTTATCATCCAAGAACTCTGCATTTTACTTCTTGGCATTTTCTCACATTTCCACGTACAGGACTAACACCGTGATGTCACACAGAATCACAGAATCTTTAGTTAGAAGGGACCTCTGGAGAGCATCCAGTCCAACCCCCCCACCAGGCAGACAGGGAGAATCTGCAATCTCCCTGGGCAGCCTGTGCCAGTGCTCTGTCACACACATTGTAAAAAATTTCTTCCTCATGTTGAGGTGGAACTTCTTGTGGTTGGTCATCGATCCTTTTCCTGTTGCTGGGCATCACTGAAAAGAGTCTGACACCATCCTTGACACCCATGTTTGAGATATTAATACGCATTAATGAGATCCCTTCTCAATCTTCTCCAAACTAAAGAGGCCCAGCTCCTGCAGTCTCTCCTAAGAGAGATACTCCAGCCCCTTAATCATCTTTGTAGCCTTTTGCTGGACCCACTCCAGGAGCTCCTTGTCATTCTTGTACTGAGGAGCCCAGAACTGGACACAGCACTCCAGATGTGGCCTTGCCAGGGCTGAGCAGAGGGGGAGGATCACCTCCCTCAACCCACTGGCCACTGTTCCCAATGCACCTCAGGATACCACTGGCTCTAACACCAAGCTTTTCAACCAATCTCGTCTCAAAACCTAAGTGTTAGGTTACCACAGGGAGAAATCCTTCAACAAATATGCAAGTCTGGCCTCAAGATTAAACTGTGAATTTTTTTTTATAACACTGTGATGATATTAAATTGAAAGTCTGCAAGGCAAACTCAACAAGTTAAGTGACAGTGAAATTACCTGCAAGTGATGAAAATCAATTCAGAATCTTCAACATTATTATGGATTAGTAATAAGCCTCATATATGAAACAAATGCACATGCAACATAGTAAATGAAGTGGCAAACATTTTTAAATAACATCTTTAATTAAAGTTTTTGCAAAGGCAAAATATTAAACTTAAAATAGGTCTTAGTACATCAAAATACTAAGTTCTCTAATCGTATTCCAAGCATGGCCTTTGAAACATAATATCCTGTATATCACAGAGGAGCAACCTTGATCTGCAATTGTACAGAATGAATTTTACAAACATAATAAATATATTTACCCCCTTACACATAACAGTATATGTACAACAGCAGTTGACAATAGTAGCTCAGAACAGCAAAAAAGGATAGTCCCCCACTCCATAATCTATTGGTACCCTATGCACTCTGGAACATGTCTCATTGGATGACTGTACATATAGCTAACCCAAGGTAGTTTTTCCTGTTTCAAAAAGCTCTTTTTGTTCCACAACATCTAATCCACCAAATAATAATTAAAAAACACACTGCATGAACTGCCTGAAAAAAGTAGACGATGTGGAAACCAATGTACTGGTTTTTACACATTTCCCAACCAATCACAGCAATGGGAAAACGAGACTTTAAATGCCAGACACCAATACAGAACAATATGCAAGTTTCTTCATCTTGTATAGTCACTAATCTCAAAGTCTGAGAAGAACTCTAATCTCAGATGGGGGTGCATGGGTGGTGTGGGATGGCACACAGTAAACCCCACGGTGCTGTGTAAGGCAGCCCAGTATCAATCCAGTGTGCATTGCCCCAAGACCACTGTGCATTTCCTGGACATCTTATTGCATTCTATTAGGAAGCTTTCACTTTGGGGGAAATTTTGGGGGGTTTATTGTTTTTAAAGGAGCTTTTACAAATTGAAGAGATTAAATCAATATGAACTTTAGTTAACAAGGTCTCTAACGCCTTCACTAAAATTAAGAAACTTTACTCTGGTAGTGTTATGTGGTAACATAATTACTGCAAACTGTCAAGTGGTGAAATTATTTTGACAGACTCAATGAAGTTTACTTTAACACTCCTAATTGTGCAGCAGAAAGATAAGAAAACATTTATTAAAAAATCGGTTACACGACACAACATATTTTTTGCTCTCTTCTAGAAAATGTGTTTCGGAATCACGTATCAATCCTGGAAATAAACTCGGACCACAATTGTCACTTTAAATAGTGTTTAAGAAACTGAACGATGTTTAAATGCAAGTTGTGAGTACAATGCAGGAACAAGGAGTATGAAGTCTCAAAGAAATCTTGTTGCTAACCAGCAAATGAGGGGGAATAAAAACATATTTCATTTAAATAGTCCAATAAAGTTCCTCATGTGACTAAATTCTCTATTATCTCCTTAAAAGAAAACATTTCAATTTGTTTTCCACTTAGATGGTTTTAAATGATTGCACACACTAAAACCCAACAGAATTAGCGCAAAAAAAGTTGCTTTTCTGATTGAAGCACTGCAGGAAATTTACTCTCTCAGGAATCATTGTCAGACTGGCAAAACACGTATTCTGCAAACTGAAAAGGCACAAGACTCAATTTTGCCCAATTGCTCTCCAAGTTTTTATCACCCATCATGGTTATAATTCCAAAGTTATCTTCCCCATTTTTTTTTTCCATCATAAAGAAAGGTGCTCCATTATCTGTGCAAATTTTAATATAAGCCCTCTTGAAACCATTAATTGTTTCCATAATACTGAACTATTTAAATTGGAAAAAAAAAAAAGCTACTCCTAAGGGGGGAAAAAAATCACTTATGAACATGGGAATCCCTTGCCCTCTGAAAGGAATGGTTTCTTTTGAACCTAATGAAATGGTCTGTTCATTTATATAGTTAAAACCATGATTAAAAATTCAAGTACAATAATAAAATTAAGCAAACTACATTCTTACAGCAAGCTGCTACAATAAAATGAAATTAAAACATGCTTTTTGACTTAAAAAAAGGAACACTTGATGTAGCAATAAGAGCACAGTTTGGTATGTGCATGGTTTGACTGGCTTTCCCAAAACTTCACAGATATTTCTATTTGAAGACAAAACCCATCTGAAAAGCATACCATACAATTAGCTTGTAAGAGGCGGTGCAAGTTCAGAAAGCTTCTAACATCCTTCAGAACAGACTAAGCTTAATTACCTTTAAAGTTCAGCTACCCCTTAAAAATAAATAGAGAGGCTATGCAGCTTGTAGTATATGCATGTGGGCGAGAAATATCACTAAGTTGTATGAAAATGAAATGTTGCACAAGTAAACTGGGTTCCAGTAGTATAAAAAGAAAACTATAGCTAAAGGGATGTTTTTTCCTTTTATTGGTTTGGTTGTGCAGTGTTACGGGAATTTTTCCGAAGTCCACTACTTAAGACTTACTGGTAACAGACATGGACAAGGTGAGGGAAGGAATTAGTTGGTACATTACTGATTTCCTTGCAGTTGTACATAGAAGTGTCAACAGTGGTAAAAAAATAAAATATCTGCGTTGTTCAGAAGAAAGCAAACACCAATCAGTCTGAGATACCTTGAAAGCCCCAAGCTAAAAATGCACTCTAAATGATGATTCCATTACTGAAGAATCAATTAGAAGAATCATCAATTAACTTTTCATAAAGCTTATGAATGTAGACTGCTTTCTAACAACCATATGGCTCTAGACATGCCTACAGGCAGTTTTAGTCATTATCAGTGAGAGCACAGGTGTACAAAATCACAGCAACAAAACCTTCTTTACAATTTGTTGTGATTTTTCTACGTACTACTGAGACTACAAATGCACTTGGAGGCAAATAAATCAGAGAATGAAAATTAAAGCAGTTGTTACATACTGCTAAAATACACTTGTGACTGTTAAATAATGTTTAAGATGTCTCATTCTCAAGCAAAAAATAAAAGTCAGAAATCATGTCTGCTTCTCATGGTCTTCCCTAATTTAGTCACAATTATCTTTGCTGTGTCCTTTTTCCATCATCTTTTCAAGCACCCAACAAAATGCAAAATTTTTTTTGAAATGGTGAGCCACATGAACATTCCTTCCTCAATGGTTTCTGAAGTATAATGCCCATTCCCTCTCCTCGTTCAAAAGTAACTGCATTTCCAAAAGCAGGGTTTGCAAGAATGACCTATGCATGAAGAAACTTGTTCAACTTCTGAGGTGAGAAAGGGAAGGAGGGGGGAATAACTTTGTTGCTTTTCACATATAGAACACAAAAAACCCCAAACAAACAAACAATAAAAAGGTCAAGTGAAAAAGTGACTACACAAGGTTTAGTGCATCTGACTGCTTGATTTGCTGTTACCAACCAACCTAAAGATATTCTAACAAAATTTGTGTTCTCAAAGCTGTGCAGCTCTCTTCATGAAATTACATGCCATCTGGAAACTTTAGAGATTAACTGCTGCAGGTAACTTCTGGCTATACTTTTTAGTAAAGCAGATTTTTGATTAAGAGTTGCAGCCAGGGAGTTAGAATTTTTATGTGATTTTCTATATTAAAAATTTAGTCATTCCTGTGGTCTGATGAATTATTTGTGGGTGTCTGGACTACATACATAGTAAGCAGGTAAAGGAATGCATCTATTATGGCATTACCTAGATATCGGATTCAAAGGGTGTCCAAACCCTTTTTTTTTTTTAATCAATGGAAACTTATTTGTTTCAGTTCAGTGATGCTGAACCACCACAAAACAGCAAGAATATAATTAACAAGTTAAGTAATCTGACTTTCATGGGGGATGAGGTGCTTCGGATTTGAAAAATGCAATCCTAAATAAAACCTATCACATGAAATTAAAATAAATTTGAAATATAAATCATCATTTCACCATTTTCTAACTGCTAGGAACAACAACCTGTTTATGGGGAAATGCATTGAAAACAACAAATAGATATAATAATTAATGAGCATATCAGAATTAAAAATATTTTCCTTATACAAGTTATTTAAAATTTAACACCTTAATTCTTACCCTTCTGTACAAAGCTTGCACGCAGTTTAAGTAAGATTCTGACCATCCTCACTACCAAAAGGAAGTGTTCAAAGCAAAGATTTGTACACACAATAAGCATTTTCAGATTAATAATCTATCAAAGGGAACAGTTCCTTCAATCAGTGGAAGAAGTATTTTAAAATCTTAAATCAAGGGCAGGGGGGACAAAGCCTTACATGCTAAATACCAGCTGGAGGTACCTGTATGTAGCATTGATAATTAAGGTATTCCTAACACACAAAACCAGCTCCCAGACAATGCTATAGCTGCTACAGTCCATGGCTTGCTCATCTGAAGTAGTGTCTTTGTTGCCACATTTTACCTTTGTTCCAATACTTTTGTTTATTTCTGATGTGCAGATACACATTTTGATTGGAGTATACATCCAAGTCTCAACCTTTCCTGCTTTTGTTTTGTTTTTTTTTCCTTTTACAGGTAGTTCTTTTGTTTTGTCTTTTAAAACTTCACCATTCTGCGTCCCCAATGGCTTTGGAAAATACATAATCTCTTCCATTAAGATTCATGATGCCATCTTTGAGATGAAATTTCCATTTGTTTTTACTTCTGTGAATCTGAAAACAGGGAAAAAATGTTAAACTACTACTCTGCATCAGAAATAGGTAATAATGCGTAAGTAAATTATAAGGGCAAGAAAAAATAAAAATAACTATTAGACATACATTACTAAATTATTAAAAATACTGAGTGCCACATCCAGTCTTTCCTTAAATTCCTCCAGCGACAGAGACTCCACCACCTCCCTGGGCAACCCACTCCAATGTTTAACAACCCCTTCTGTGAAGGCATTCCTCCTGATGTTCAGCCTGTATGTTTAATTTAAAACTAAAGAAAATTGAACAAAATTCAGTCTAAAGGTAGAGGAGTAAACTTTGGAAAAATTAAAAAAAAAAAAACAAAAGCAAACAAAAACCCCACCTCATACTGTAAGCACAGAGCAGACAAATAACTTGCAGTCTATCAAAAATTGCATCTGAAAGAGCAAATGATCACCAGATGACCAGATATTCAAAGAAAGCAAAGACTTTTCAGAAAGCCGAAATGCTGTCCAAAAGGGAAGTTTATCACAAACTTCTGCAGATGGAACAAAGATGCAACTCTAGACCAAAGATGGTCTAGAAAAAGTTAAAATTTTACATAAGTCATAAACACAGGAAACCCTGCTGCAGTTTTTCCATTTTTATCAAGCATAGCAAGCCTCACCATCTACCATTAGTGCTGCAGAAACAGTAACGTAGCACCAAAACAGCTATGACTGTATCACTCTACTAATTATTTGTAGTACTGCTCGGTCTGTTCTCACTTTAAGCTGAAAGAAAGACAGTCAGTGGCAAAAGTCAGCAAATAAATGAACAAGGAAAGGTCTGGCTTATATACACTATTAGCCCTACTGAATAGCATTCCACAAGAATCCCTCATCAGAAGCATTTCAGCTGCTGTGACGTTAGAAAGAGGGTCCTCAGATGAATAAATAACTGAATAAAGATGGAAAAACAATGGTAAGAACACAGTTTTTAAAGCAAAATGAGTTCATTCCAGCAAAGATTTGTGCTGGTTGGAATC
Organism: Falcunculus frontatus; assembly: GCA_013398115.1. Lineage (NCBI taxonomy): Eukaryota > Metazoa > Chordata > Aves > Passeriformes > Falcunculus > Falcunculus frontatus. The sequence continues at coordinate 226,501 of VZRV01009873.1, forward strand.
TACACAGTTTAAGAGCTCACTAAGGATCTGAAAAATGACAAAACGTACCGATGATACAAAAAACCAGTTACTGAAGAGCTGCAGAATGATGTTACTGCCCTAACTCATTGTGTAAGAAAACAACAGTGGCATTCAAGGCATACAAAGATAGTAATAATGGGGAAAAAAAAAAAACAATTTCAATTTACATGGACAATAAAAGTGGTGGATTGGAATGAACAACTACAAGCCAGGAACGAGATTCCAGTGTTCTAAGACTTTCCCATGAGAATATCAGCTCTGTGTCCAGTGGGGCCAAAAGCATACATGAACTATTGCGGAACACTGCTACACCAGTAAATAAATTGAAGTGTTACCTGTGTTCCTCCCTAAGCCTTATCTACCTACCCTTATAAATAAGATACAGAAAAATAAAACAGATCTGGACAATGAGAACAAGAGCAATCAAATGTTTGAACAGCAGTACAAATAACAACAAAGTGCAGCTCTGATTTCAAAGATATGACTGAGGAGGGTTATGATGGTCTGCAATACCACAAACAGCACCAAGAAAGCAAAAAAGAAAAGATGCTTTAGAACAAGGAAGCATCATATGAAACGAAACTAATGGGCTTAAAAACTAGGCGATCCTCCACACATCACACAATACATTTATGAAACTTCCAGTCATAAGACAAAGTTTTCAAGGATTCAAAAATAATCAAATAAATTTCTAACAAGTAGAGGAAAAAATCCTGTTTGCCTTCTTCTCAAATGGCCTTGTCTCTTCCCCAAGAGACAGTTCACAGATGGATGGCAAAAAGCTATGCATGAGCATCGCTACCTGTCTGCCCCTGTCCCATAGTTCCACCACCATCAGCTGATGGACGACACAGTAGGAGGGAGCTGCTCAGATGTAAGCTGATCCTATGTATTTTAGAGACAAACTGAATAATGATTGCTTGAAAAGAGATGAAGTCCTTTCAGAGCATGTGGCACTGGAAGTTAATGATGGACACTGTTCTCTACCAAGTTCCCATTCTTAACTTTTAAGAGGGTGAGGATTTCAGAGCAGTTCCTCTTACTCAAACTTCAGCAGCTCCCAATAAGCTTTTCTGACTGCTGTTCTGAGGTCCCCCACTATTCCTTACAATTTGCCTCAAAACAGTTTTGGATTACAGTCTGGAGGAGACAGATGGCTGGGATGTAGATACTGATACCACTTTATCTTAAATTCTGTGTTGAATCCGATGGCAAGTCTAAGCAGAGTCTGGGCATAACTGAAGACTTGCTAACACAGCCATTCTCTGAAGTGCAGGAGCTTTTATTCAACAAGCTTACAGCTTTTTTTTTTCTGCTTTAAAAAGGATCCCTATTCATTGAAGTCCAATTAATTGAGTACAGGAAAAGAAAAAAATCCACATTGAATAATCTGTGTACTACCTCAGCCGAAAGGTTCTGATATCGTCTAGACACATTTTAAAAAGATTCCAGCACAGATGAATCCTGGCATATTCTAGGGAAAGCATGATCCCTGCTAATGACTAAATTCTTGCAAGACAGTTCAGCAGAATTTAAAGCAAAACAAGCACAAGCATTCTACACCGCCATTTCGTATAGCACAATGCATAGCACAGAAAGAGCATTCTCCTCTGCTAACTATCCCATCATCCAGAAAAATATATTTTTAGTGATAGAGGAACAGTTTTCCACAAGTCTAAATCCTGATGACTACTTTTCCTGTTCATAGCCGCAATAAATGTACAAACTTACAATAGTTCACCTCTCCTGATCCCAGAAGACTGTCCTTTTGTTAAAGGGCACAAAAAGACAGGATGAAGAAAAAAAACCCGCAGCCGAATTTTTCTAAGCTTCACTCATTACCAAGTTTAGTACAAACATGGTACACAAACCTGTTTTAAAAACAATAGGTAATTCTTATATTTCCATTCATATTATACTCTGTACAGATCTACCCGTACTTAACAGTCACAAAAATACTACATAAAAATTATGATTTGATAGGAAGAATAGAGAAAGTACAACTCTTGGATGGTTTTCTGTAGAGATTTACCTTATCATACTGGCACACAACAACATTTTCTGTATCGAACAGTTCTTGTCCCTCCTCATCACTCACATCATCCTCACTGTTCAGAGGCTCCTGAAAGAAACACAGGCAAAAAGTTACGATGTTTGGCAAGATTAGAGCTGTTACTTTGATTATTAACATGAGGCTACAGTGCTGTCTGTGAATATAGGACCCAAAATGCAGTTGAGGTGGGGAATATTAGGCTTTCCAACAGAGTGCTGATGCTTCCTACCCTCCATCCTAAGATACCCTCATGAATTTTAGTCTGGAACTTCAGTGTCCAAGCCATATTCTAAGCACTGCAGCCTTTTGTCACCACAACTATTCCATTCTTGCTCCTTCACTGTAAATGTTCATACAAAAGTATGCACGTTTTCATTTTTGCAAAGCACCTAAGCAGTGGAAAGGTGACATCAAATGCAAATAAGCCATGGAGTTTAATTTTTAAGGGCACATAAGGAGTGATGTGACCATAAAAATAAAACTCTATGGCTTATTCATATTTGATGTACCAAAACTGCAAACAAACCTGAACATACATGCTCCTATGTGAATAACAAACACTTCAACAGCTAAAAAAAACATTAATAAATGCAGAATAACAAATATACTCCCAAATATATAAGCTAAATGGACGAGATGCTAGTGAGAGAAGGTGGTGTACTAGAGGTCCTAATTCCATTCAAAGTAATGCTATGTTTAACTGAGTTCAAAATCTTTAAGGAAGTGGTCCACTCAAAGTAGCTGCTAAGGAGCACAGGACACAAAAATCAAAACATTTCTGACATGCTGATAACAAAATCTTGGCATATAAAAAATTCCCTCCAGAACACTAGCATCAAGGTTAAGGAACACTTAATATTTAAGAATGATGACCTATACTTAATAAGGCAACTAGTAAAACATACAAACTGACATCATTGCTGAATGATATAATGGTGAAGTGATGTGAACCCAACCTGTAATTTGTAACAAAAAAAACAGTGTTAAGACACCACTCTAAACGTACTGCAGAAAATCTGATTATTTACAAGTTTTACCTGCATATCTTGCATGGGTGACAGACTGTGAAATACTGTTCATACCGGCATTTTAAATGGAATCTAAAATAATTGGGAAGGCTGTAGAGAAGTTTGGAAGCAATCTGGCAGTTCAAAATGCATTTTAGGGACAGATTTAGGGAGTACCAAGCTTCCTGTCCAAGACTAAGTATCAGTACTTTTAACTTAGTATTTCCCCAGCCTCTACCTATTTTATACACTTTCTTATTCTTGTGGGGCCTTTTGGTGCAACACACCAAAACTCAGTGAGAACCACTGCCTGAAGTCCAAAACCAAGCCAACTCAAAGTCTAAATCAAGCACATACTATTACGAATGCAACAACTCACTCCTGTTCCTGTCTCCTTATTTTATTAAATCAAGGTCAGATGCGTTTCTAGAAGATGTTTTATAATCAAATTTGAGTTCTCAAGCTCGATCCTGTGTAACACAAAGCAATGGAATAGCCAGTGACATACGGGGAGACCACATCTGTTGGTGCCATCAGTGAGCCAAATAGCGCTCTCCTTTTAATCAGCCTTAACACCCTGCTTCTGAATGCAGTTGGTCCTAAGTGGAATTGATTATTTCTGTTTGCTCATGATGGTTTCATGATTTCACGACTGACCGCTCCATAACATCAAAAATACTCCTACTGAAGTTTTTTAAATGGCATTGGTTACAGCTAATTTTTCCTTGTGCCCCCCACACCCTCCCCAGCTGCATTTCAAGGTGCTCTGCTAATATACACCATTTCCACAACTCCAATATTGGAAATAAAGAATGTGAAGAACAAGGGTAAAAGTTATATTCTCAAAATTACTGAAATATACTATTATTTGGAACAGATAGTTTTCTTTAAAATACCAACAAAAAAACTGAATTGAAACACAACCATAACATTAAGTTTACCTCTTCAACTTGGCCATCTTCACCCCCATCTTTTTCTTTCTCTTCCTCTTCATCATCATCATACTCTTCTTCCTCATCATCTTCTTCTTCAGATGATGTGTCCCCTGTTCCATCAACTTGGAGAACAAGTGGTGCTTGTGGTTGTGCCTGTTGTTGCTGTGGCTGCTGCTGACCAGCTGCAGGAAGCTGTGCTTGAGCTGGTGTAGGGGCAGCCACTGTTGTAGGTATAACTTGAGTTTTATTTCCTGTAAACAGGATCTGCTGAGGCTGAATAATCACTCCTGTCTGCTGGGAAATCCCTCCAGGGAGAGGAGCCAAAACCTGGTGGAATATCATTGTAAGTATACTGGGGCTGCTAATGTGACAGACTACCACATCACAGACTCAAAGAAAACAATTAAAGCATATCAATCTGACTCAAACTGATTACAGAAGAGTTACAAATACTCCACCTATATCAAGTATATAATTTTAATTTTAATCACATACCTTTTTTCACTACTTGGTGTTCATTTTCTGCATTTTGCATTGCTTAATTTAAGAAAAAATAAAAGTCTATCCATTCTAAAACACGAGAACTACCACCACACCCAAGTTCCAAGCACAGCACTGGAATGTTTTAATTCAAGTAAAAGATTATTTTGAAAAACTTTCTTTATAAAAAATTAAACTTTACAAATTGTTAGTCACACTTAAACTGTAGAACTGTGACACTATGACAATGTGACTACGGTAAATTCAAGGCTAACAGTCTGGACACACAGTTGACCTCCTAGCTGAACAGAAGTCTTTCTAAAACATACTGTATTCACTACTAAAATAACCAAGGAGTGTGAGTTTTAGGTATTTTGTTCTGCGTGTTGTGATTCAGAATCATTTCAGTAATTTACAAGTATGCAGACTAGGATTATGCACATAATATAACTGTCACCAGGAGAAGCACAAAAGAAATTTTAAACTGCAGTCAGTCAGTATCTGGAAAGAATAAAATTGACATTGAAAACAACATTTCAAGACTGTACATTAAAAAAAACCAAAATACAAAAAAACCAACCAAAAAAACCCCACCACACTTGACACAATTTTCTCTTTTTTTAAATTATACTATTTCTGACTTTGTGTTCAACTTGCTCACAAAAGTGCAAGCCTCTTTAATAATTACCATCATGTTTCTTTCTTCCAAGTGTACCTATTAGAAAAATTTCCTTTACCTGCTGAATAACAGGTGCTTGTACTCCACCAGGCTGCATTTGTGGTATAACCTGCTGCTGTAGAACCACTGGCTGCTGTGGTTGAATAATATACTGAGCTCCATTTGCAGTTCTAACTACTTGGAGGATCTGGCCTGTAGTAAAATAAGTATCAAATTAATCAAATATACAAGTTCACTTTTAAAATTATCTTAGTTTAGAAGCTTGTTTCCTGGAAGAATACCAATGGCAATTAAAGGAGAGAAACACTACAATGATTCACTTTCTTTAGAGAAAACATATGATGCAATTGCAGCTGTGCCAGAAACAAAGAATAGGGTTCTTTACCATCTAAATATGATCATGAGGTATGCAATCCAAAAATAAATTTACCTTTGCAGGCCACAGACTAATCCTTTAACATAGCACAGTATTCTAAATAATAGCTCCCACTCATGAGCATACCTCCTGTTTCAAAAGATAGATTTTACAGCCAGAAAGACAAATTAATGTAAACCAAACCAGAAATACAGATATTCACAATATAAAAATTCTACCCACTGCCAACACCATGATATTTCCAGGGTCATGTGAAAGGACGACCTTTCCTCAGAATTTTTCCCTTCTGATTGCCACATTTCAAGACATTCCTCTCTCCTTAACTTTCTTCACAGCATTATTTGAAGGGTCTTTTTGGGGGGGGGAAAAAAAAAAAAAATCTATCCTTACACCTGTTGTCCACCTCTCCTTTCCATTCCCGCAATGCCTGCACTTGATTTCCTTTTGCTATCATTTAGCTTTACCATTTTTTACTCTTCATCACTTAACAAAATATGTCCAAGACACAAACGCACACTTGGAAATAGCCTGCAATTCTGAAAAGCAAGAGCTAAGATACATTCCAACATTAGTTTTTCATATTTCTTATCAGAAAGGTGGAGTTAGAAGAGAGAAGAAATTAAATTAGATAATCCTGTACTTTATACACTTTCCTCAGAGATGAATTTCCTGCTCTCCCTCCATAGCAAAATGCAAAGGCCTATTTACTGAAAGAGCTAAATGTATCTGAAAGAAGGGACTACCCCAGCCTTAGTCTAGGAAATAACTATAAATGTTCAAAGCTGAAGTACTACTACGAAAGTAACAAATATGGGCTGCTGATTATTCTGTGCTATGACAAACATAGATGTGCTTCCTTAAAACTGGGAAGATTTTGATTTTTAGAACAGCTGCACATTTAAATTTTACTTCAACTATATGCCATTAAACATTAAAATTTTTAAAACAGGAGGTTTAAGTCCCAGGTGATTCTGAGCATAGGTGAACTACTCTGGCAAAAGCAGCAACTAGATCTAGAAAATCAGATTTCTCAGGCCTTTCTTTACTTTCTATGCAGTATAGATCTATAATCAAGTTTATAAAACCAACATAATATGAAAGTACACGAAATAACAGATATGCTGCTCATCAAAGTAACATTTAATTATATTCTAAATGCACAGCATAACAGTATTTAGAAGCTATAAATATGAAATAAAGTTAGCATTGCTAGCAAAATTAGAAATTCCACTTTGCATGCTTAGCAGGTAGAAAAAACCTTAAGACATTACTCTTCTGAAGTCACAGAAGTACTGATCCTGCTTTTATACCCAGCACAGTACCTGAGCTCGGATCATGCATCACAAAGCTCAGAAAGAAATACACAAAGGGAAAAGACAGCAACACCAATCCTTGTGCTTCTAGAACTTCTCTAAGTGGGGAAAACTTACACAGATTCTAACCTACAACACCATTAGGGTAGAACCACAAGGTTCCTAAGAAAGTCAGTGAGCAAAAAGTGCAGGAATCAAGTAAAGAGATTGCACTACCTCATAAGGGTGGATTCCCAGATTCTGCTTTTTAGCAGTAAATAACAAGAAGTAAGAATGTTTCCCTCTTAAACCTCCTTGAAACTACAGTTTGTTCTCAATGTTAAGAGAATTACCTGAATTTGTAAGTATCTGCTGAACTGGAGTAACACCAGCAGGGAGAGCCAATGTAGCTGCAGTGGCTGCAGCACTCTGAAATACAAGAAAAGCTTTTTAACCACAAACATAATATTGACAGTGTTTTATCTCACAACATGCTGCCTGAACATATGTAACTTTTTGCTGCTGTTCACACTGTTTGCACACAAGTTCCTGCAGCTATTGAAATGCAGGCATTTCAACTGTACATTTTGCTACACATAAAAATTATTTAATTTTCCTTCTTTAATAGGAAGAAGACTGAAGCAAAATCACTAAATATCACACTCCAACCCAACTCCATGTGGTTTCTTGGTTTATCTGCAAGCTCAGCAGATAAACCTCTGCCTTCTCTGCTGATCTACTAATACAGTACAACACTGCATTGCTCATGCAGCAACTTCAGTTATACTTTTTCAAAGCAGCTATGGCTATGGGCCTACAAATCTGAAGAAACATAAGGTACTGAAGCAATGATTATGTTTGCCTGTCTTGTTTAAACAAGGAGTAGTAATCAGGTTTGCACTTTTCTTCATTCTGTAAGTGATTTGCATTTTAAGTCCCACATCACACAGCTCCTTTGAGTGTATCTACACATACTGTGAACTGGCTGTTCACAGAATGACTAATTTTTTCTCTCAAGACAGCTGGTTCGAAGAGAAAGTGGAACTATCAATGAGTAATGATTTGAACCTGAAAGGAGACTGAATTCCAGCACAATTATGGGAGCTCTGAACACAAAAATCTGTATTAAGTCCTTAACTTGCAAGGGGTGATAGACTTCTCTAAAGGCCGCTCCATTTCAAGGGTCTAACTTCAGCTGCCTATGGAAAAGCCTCCCTTCCCCTACTAGAAGGGAAACATGGCTGATTACTCTTTGTTACCGAAATGATTTAAGCTTTATTACTGGGTAGAGTGCATATTTCCTGTTTAGAAGAAACAGGATCTCCCCGTACTGTCTAGTCAACGTAACAGTTACATCTGCCAAGATTAGAGATCACCACACAAAATTAAAACATACTTGTATGCATCCTCATATCCCAGACAAAGGCAGATGAATGAACTCTCATTACTCTCTGCCTTCCAAAATACTCAAAGTCTGTCAGATCCACTCCTTTATATCAACTTAAATGTTTCTAATAAACACAAACAATATTCCCAAATTGATTGTAACTCTTTCCTGAACAGTAGTTCTCTGCGTTATACAATTCATCAACATTTTGACAGCAGTGGAGTTTAAAAAGCTTGGCATGCTCATTTTTTTTGACACCCTGAGATAACTGAAACAGGAAAAAAACACATTCAACTATTAGACTTGTAAAGTTACAAATCCCATTGAAACGGTTGTCAAACAAAAGAAAAAGGCGAATGTTTATGTGCTCTTGGCTAGTGGGTAAATCATGCTATTCAAGTAACGAAGTTCAGGCTCTTTTCTGTAGCAAGATCAGCAGGTGAAGGAAAAGTAAAGGCTAAGAAGGCTGTTCCAACTTCAAAACTTGTTGCATCATGAAACTTTGCTTTATTGGCTTTTATCATAGAAGTGGTAAGAACGTAATGAATTATGATCATAATACACATATTTAACTCATATTAGGGGTTGTTTTCAAGGCTTTGCAAACAATTTATTTTTCTTTAAATTAAGCCAGGGTGTTTAAAGCAAGGTAAGATAAGCAATATTAACCTCTAGAGATACAGAGTGTAAGAAAACTGTAAATGACCAGACTTCATTCTACATGCTGTTACATAATTAGTGAATCAAATTAATGTGGCCAACAAAGATCTGCGTGAAATGCTGAATCACCTCATTTGACGTAAACTGTAGTTTCAGCGTATTTAATGCTTTTTCCTGCATCTAGCAAATACAGTATGCTTGCATCAGTTAATGGTGGTGTATTGGTATATGAGCATATCATCATGCAGATTCATACCAGCAGTATTCCAATTTCTGTTTTAAAAAGTTTTGGTTAAACATATTTAAGCAGAGGATCAAGGTAAGTCCTAGATTTGTTATCAGAACTGAAGTTATAGATTACTGTTCCTAAATTGTAAGTGCAGCAGCAAAACTCAGAAAGATGGCAGACAGCTTTACCAGTGTGTCCTAAGTTACTTTTAAGCATCTGATGGCTAATACCAGATTTGTGTTTACTATTTAATCAAAACAATTTACATAACGAGAGTGTAACCCTGTATAAACTGCTTCTCTTACCATGCCTGATGCATTCATATGTGGTATCAGCTTGGAATCTGGCACAATAACCTGCTGCTGAGGTGCTAGAAACAAAAAAAACCCAGCATTTAATGAAAAGTACACAATCTGCCCAAAATAACATCCAAGCCAGAGTAACTTAGAAAGAATATCACCCAAACATCAGCTGAGCTTCATCACAAAAACAAATACTAAGCAGTCTCTGGTGTTACTAAGTTTTACTCTCAAGACAATATCCAGGAGCAGCTCTGAGGGGTGATATGACTACTTTGCCTTTACAGATCTTATTGCAAGGACTTCAGTTACCTGTTCTGAATCTAGGTAAAGCAAGACTGAAAACGTATTTCCAAAATTAAAGGTATTAGTGAAATGCTGATAAAATTGATGATGTCCAATCGCAGAGTTCTTCAAAAACCAAGCAGTTAACTCTTAAAACAGACTTAAGCAAGGATTATTCCAAGATGAAGAGTAACAGGATGCTGCAGTCAGCCTCAGCTATGCGCAGTCAGTACACCTGTAAGCTCATGATCTTCACTGTTTTTCTAATGCAGCAGAAGCAGATGAAATGCGATAAACCACCTGTCCCACACAACAAAGCAGTTTTGGGGTTCTAAAGGAAAGAGACAGCTAAACTATACAAACAACCTGTTGATCATCTCGAAGTGCATGTGTCCAAGTCTATGGAACAAGCAGGTTGCCACTGCTATTATCAGTGACAGTAAACTTGAAAGTGACAGAGCAATTTGAATTAATTAATCATTGACAAACTATTCTCCATCCAATCCTTTAAACAAACGGCACTTAGAATATTAGAAATAAGAGTTTCTTTGCTAGATTCCGGGGTAGGAAGCCTCACAACCTTGTAGAGAGATCTGAGGGCATCTCCAACTTTTAGGAAAATGAAGGAGGGCAAAAGATTAAGGAAATCTCGTGAACCTGTGCCAGGACCACAGAAAGGACAGCAGGAATCACTACGACAACCATCCTGGTCCCTCCCTGGGACTGCACCAGATCATGTGAAGGACTGCTATACCATCTCCACCATGGAACAGGAAAGCCAAGTAATTCATAAAACTGCATCTCTGTGATGGAAGTGCTTTGATATCCTTATTTCATTTACTCTCCGTGCTGTTATTTGGTCATAAACCAAAACACTGGGCAACAATAAATCAGCTTTAAGTGTGTTACCCCGGGATGCACAGGGAACAACCTCCATGTTCCAGCGCAGGGAACGCGGCTCAGCGGAGCCGCGGCTGCTCCGCCCAGGGGCCGCCAGAGGGCGCGGTGAGAGGCCGCCCCCACGTTTATTGAGAGGCTTTCACCTCAAAATTAATTTCATCCCAACACACAAAACTGACTTATGTCTAGCCAAAATAAAAAGTACTGTAAGAAGAAAACAAGCAACCAACACCCATCTTTCCCTCCCCCTCAAGAAAGCCCCAAACCAACCACAAAAAACCAACCAAAAAGACACCATGGAAAAACTAGCCACATTAGTTCTATATTGTGTTCAACATACGGTGGTTGGGTTTTGGCTGCTTTGTGGGGGGGAGACAGGAAGGGATATCAACTCAGATCTATCTTTTGTGCCTATGACAACACAAGTTCTCTGATCCATGAAATCTTTCAAGAAGACTGAAGTCTGTGACTACCACAGATAAATATTTTATGTCACAAATTTAATACACTGAAAACTCAATCAAGCCTTTCATAGGCGGCAGATATGCTTATTCAGCATATATGCAGTAAAATCCAGTAGTATTTATCTCAGTTTTAAAATGAAATTATAATTCCTGAAAAAATTTTTCATTAAATTATTAATGAATACGCAAGACAGTAATTACAGGAAACAATACCGTTACGCCTAGCTAAAATATACCCTGTACATCCACATCTACACAGTGTGCCATCTTTTAAGACCAAAAAAAAAAACCTACATATATTCAGACTATTATACAAGTATTTTTCATGTCCTAGCATCGAGTTATGCTAATCAATAATGGTTTTTTGAAATAATTTGCTCCTGATGACATTACCACCTCATGACTAAACTGTCAACTGCTTATGTATATTGGCTTGAACTTAGAACTGCTAATGGAATTCTGAAAGTCATGCATTCTGAAAGCATGTTATATTGTACAAGACCAAGAGAAAAATTCAGCTTCTTCAAAATCTTCTAAAGAATATGACTTAAATACCAAAACACTTTTCACCTTTCCCGACCCCTTGAATAGAGGCCAAGTAGAAAGACAAAAAGTTAACCATCAGACAGGCACCTGCCTCAGATTTAGAATATGCTAAGGAGCTGGACTAACTTAAGAGTCTTTTGCCAGAGTGTTTAGAGATTGTCTGACCTTGCTGAGATGCTGGAATAAGGACCTGTTGTGGCTGAGACTGCTGCTGCACAGTCTGCTGCGGCTGAGGTGTGTGATGGTGGTGGTGATGATGCTGCTGTTGCTGCTGCTGCTGTTGCTGTTGTTGCACCTGCAATAAAAGCTGCTGCTCTTCTGAATGGAAGCCATCTACAGCCTTAGACTGCATCAGCTTGCTCTCCCACAGCTAGTTTGGAAAAGGAAAGAGAAATATCTGTGTACAACTTTTACTCAACAGGATTTGTAACAATGTAATCACAGTACTCCAAAATTGAGCTTGTTTTCACTGTTTACTTCATGCAAAAAGCCTTCAGGCAAAAGGTAACTCCACAGAGTTAAGAAAAGAAATTAAATATCCCTTGTCAGTCCAAGATTAAGCTTTAACATTCTTTCTTTCTTCAAGTGTGGAAGAGTCACAACAACCCTAATAGAAGCATGAATTGAGATGAACTAGTAACTTTAAATAAGACCTCAAGTTTTCCATTTATCTATATTCCTTCTTACCTCTTTAAAAAAAGAAATAATTTCTTTATTACAGCTTTCCTCAAGCCATTTTTTCTTGGAACTCCGCAACAAAAGTTGGTTAAAGACTACTGCCTCCTAGCATGTTTCAACAGAAACTACCAGTATACCTAAGATAATGCCTCTCTACAATCATTTATACAGTTTCTACTACAATATCGAATTCAGCTTCTCCAGCCCTCCAATTCTTTATGTCAGCTGACATATCACTGAAGGACAGACACAGATGCCAAAAAACAGCTCTTGTAAAAACAGCAACATGAGTATTCTGTAATACATCAGAGTCAAAAAGACTACAGGCACTCAGGACTCATGATTTCAAAATCTGCTTAGGGCTCCCTTCCTCTTCAATACTTCATTTTCCTTCTTGCCTCTTTCCTCATTAATTTTTTCTGACATCATTTGCAGAACACATCTGTGACACAAATACCAAAGCACTCTTTTTACAGTGCTCACTGTGTTTCCACCAAGACAGGTCATGGTCTCATGGGAAAGTCTTCACCTGTTTCTATCTAGTCAAACTCAAAATTTGTTTCCCACTCCATCTATTTTTTAATACTTCAAAAATACTGTGAATGTGGGACACCATGCTCACTGAAGAACATGAGACAAGATGTCACCTACTTTCCCACTTTCCTTTCTTTTTGTGGGGTTGTTTTGCCTTTTTTTTTTCCTGCCTTTTCCCTTCCCCTTTGAAGGGTTTTTACTCATGAAGAATTTGAAGAAAGCCATAGGAGACTCACTAGAGCTCAGGTTAACATCCTGCCTTTATTTGGACCTTTGGTTTTACACTCCATGTAAAACAATTCTGAATCAGAGCTTCAGGCAAGTGTGATGCATACCGTGTGATTTATTACGTACCAACCCCCAAATGACAATACTTTTGCAAACAACAAACCATACATGCAAAAATCTGACAATGCATCAACAATGTAACTCTTCTTCAGAAAGACAAAAACATCAAGCAGTGCAGGCATTTCAGTTTTCCTGCAGAGAAACACTAAGAACTGTCTGTCTCTAAACATATTTTTCCCTTTTTTTAAAGATGTAGTGTTTTGGGAATCAAAATAACACTGCATTCAGATGACCGCTGTTATCAGATTAGGGAAAAAAACAAGGTGAGCAGATCTGTCTATACAGCAGTCCAATTCAAATGGTATGGGGCTACAGACACGCAGATTACAGTGCTTAATTAACTAAAAATTAGTATTTCTACTGTGAACAACAGTAGTCAGATTTGGAAATTAACTGCTGTATTGGTCTATTAAAAAGAACTTTTAAGTTCAACTTACTGTTTTGAGTTCCATGAGAACTTGTTCATCCACGCCTTCATCCAGAAAAACTTCTCTGACATCATTAATGACATCTTCAATTACAGACCTGTACAATTTAGGCTTTAAAAACCAGTAACTAGTCAGCACTGTTTTAAAAAAAATCTGCCACTTTAACATTAAAATAAGATTCCCCCCACAAATAACTGCATTTCAGAATACACCACATGTTTCCGAGTGACTGAAATAGCCTTGTAGGAAGGTATAAATCAGGAAGAACAGCTCAAACAAGGTGAAAAGGGAAGGGACTGCTCACAATATTTTGTGACATAACTACAGCACAAGAGTTATCAAGCCATGAAGAGTATAATTTAAAACAGAGAAAAGGAGATTGTTTTCCATTCAGTCTAATTGTTTTCTGCTTGTAAATGTAGATACTAAGTAAGCAAAAATGCTTGGATGTGTGCAAAATGCATTAAAGAACACTCAAATTTCAAAAGTATATTAAAGACAGGAAAAGAAAACTTGTTAGTGCTTACTAGTTCAACAGGCACCAAGATCAGGACGATCTTGAGCTGAAAAACACTGAAGGCTCAAAAAACTGAAAGGATTCATGTGAATGTCCTGTTCTTCCTTATGTAGCTGTTTTCAGAAACTCTTGAAGACAGGCTAGACAGACCTGTTTTCAATCAGTACTTACGCTTTCACATTTCAAATTTTTCATGGGGAGATACTAAAAATATGTTATTATTACACTGCTTTCACACCTAAACTGTCAAAGATAAAGTGAATTGTCAGCTCACTTTAGGTTGCCAAAAGAGGATCTGAAGCCTCCATTTCTGGAGACACTCAAAAGCCATCCGGACATCGTCCTAGGCTTTAGTTGGCCCTGCTTGTGCAAGGGGGTTGCAAGAAGACCTCCAAAGGTCCCTTCCAACTTCAACCATTTTGTGAATTTTAAAATGAAGGTAAAATTTAAAACAGAGAATGCAAACACTTAACATTATCAATTAAAGCACAACATTTAATTCACAGAACCACACGACGACTGTACTATGCACATGCTCTACCTTTTAAACAGTACAGTTTGGACCTCTCTATGTATGTATGAACCTCAGTGGGATTTTGGCTGGGCCTAAATCTCTGTGCTATCTAACTGCAAGGCAGCACAACAAGCTGTCAATTATAGTTGATCTATCTTGCAGCCTGTGAACCATATGCACTTCACTGACCAAGGCTGCTCCGTGGGCTGGGAGTACACCAATTTTAAACTAATCAGAAAGTAGCCACAACTTTCTCTAAACTATCATTCTCCTCAGCCGCATTACCTAACTCCCTTAAGTAATAAATCCTGAATGATGCCACACATATCAGCTGTGTTACACATATGCAAAACAATCATCCTGTACCGGTGCAATGGGTTTGACACCCCAGCAAGGCTGTGCCTCCAATGCACACACAGGAAATCTGCACCAAACACAAGCAGTTAGTCCAGAGGTGGTGGAACTACACAAATTTACTGCACGCATTGGAGCATTTATTTTACGCACAGACATTACCTTAATGCATTCCAGAAGTGTTGAATTTGTTGCAGACATGCTAAAGATTATATTGCACATGTTATGGAATTGTTATGCCTAAATTATGGAATAATGTAGGGAGATTAGTAGCACAAGATTTACTAATCCAGGGAAAATCTGAGTGGTCAATAAGCACAAAAAAGAAGCTGAATATCTTTACCTTTAGATGTAGGGAAAAAAAAAGGAAAATAAAACTGAAGAAAATGCATTAAGATTACAAGGGAATAAAAGAATATATTTGGAACCTGGAAATAAGCAGTCTGATGGCTGCTTAATGCATTATGTCCTTACTGTTTAAAAAAACCTCTGTGTTGGGACGTGCTCAAGTTTGGTTTTTTTTTTTTTTTACAACCCCCATCCCAGCCCCTCTCCCCCCAAAATAAAATGAAATGCAAAAATAAACCAAAAAACCCCAACAAAACCCAACATACCACTCTATGTTATTGATCACATTTCAGCTTTAAAACATGCTGCTGCAAATCAAGCAGCTGAATTGTTATCATTCATCCTTTTGTTACCTGTCCTTCAAAAAAAACCCACTAAAAATTTCTGGCTTCAAGTAATAGGGTAAGTTTGCCATCCTTAACAACTACATTTACAGCACCTATGTCCACAACTTCTCCAAAAGAAACAAAACACACCATAGTGCATGCTCACTTATCCAGGTTTCAAATGCTGCATTAACTGAGCTTATAAACATTGAAACAGACTTTCAAAGCCAGCCTTCTCTTGAGTGCTACTATCTTAAATCTGTGTAGTAACTCAGAAGTACCACGCACCATTAACAGGATTATTTTTCCACTTAATTCATAACAGATGCAAAAAAGACATTCTACTTAATAATATTAAGTCCTATTATTTCTATAATTAAACAAATTGCATGAAGCTTATATGATTCAACTAGCATGGAAATACTACTTAACCTATTCCATATATTGTTCCTTATTATATTAAAAGCATCTGTTCCTTAATGCCAAAACCACATTCTGCAAATAAACATGCTTAACCTCAAGCATGTAAATTACTTTATTTAAGTCAAGAGAACTACCTGTATGCCTCAAATTACAATCAAAATTCCTGCAGGATGGAGGGTGCATTTTCTCCTTTAATCCTTCTCTCCCTAAATTACCTCTTAGGTCTACTTTTCCAATAAATAGGATTTTACACAAACAGGCCCTAATAATTTCCACCAGCAGATATTTCCTCCTATCTCCACAGTCAGGTATTTTTGTAAGGTTTAGTCACAAAGCCTTCTGAGTCTATAAAACCCTATAAGAAAGATACCAACATTCAGATAAAAAACCCCGACTCTATGGCCCAATAGTCTGCTTGGGAATTTCCTTTTTTCCCTATGTAGGTAAGAGACATGGCTGTGCCATTGCTGACACAGGATCCTTCTGCATTACTTCCAACAGTCCAAGCAAGTGGGTAAGTTCCCCAAAACAGGACAGTCCTGCAGGGGTGGAGTGAGCCGAGGGCCATGCAGGTTAACAAGCCCACCAGCAGTCTCTGCATGCACGCATCCCTCTGCATGAGCCTCACAGTGCACTGGATCTCAAAATGGGTCAGAATTTTCAGATGCTGTTCTAATCACACAGTAATATACATGATACACTCATGGCTCTATGATTAGGAGGAAGAAAAGAGAGAACAAAGTATTTGCATGCTTAGAATGAAACAGTGTCCATCTGATTTTACCTATACACATTTACATAATACTCAGAAATATCCTGTCCAGTTGAAATTCTCTTTTGTACACTCCTACTGAACAGCCAGCCCAGGTGGATGGAACATCTCCCGCAGTGGGGGAAGCAATGCCTTCAAGAGAAATTTGCAGTGGAATTTTGAAGAGCATCACAGAATGCTCTTTTCCTACCTCAAAAGGGGCATATCCAGCAAAATTACAAAACAGTCTTAAGTTCCAGGCTTCAGAAGAAAGCACACTGTATTGTTTCCAACATACACTAAGTGTTAGCTTTAAGCATTATTTATATGATGCTAAAGCTGTTTATATAAGCCATCTAAGACTCTGGAGCTGAATGACAAAACTACTTTCATACACAAAAAATAAATACGGTAATACAATTACTGAATAAAGCTAAAGGATAGTAGGTGAGCTTTCCAACAAGTTTCTGCATTCAGACAGAGAAAGCAATGAGAACAAATGGAAACTTTAAAGATTGCTATTAAAATAATTGTGCTTTCATCTGGTTTATATTAAAGTGACTCCCTCATAAAGAGTACACTGCTGTAAATGTCAAGCTCTTTTAAGAGCAAAATACTCAAATCACTCTTCAATAAACACAATTCCAAGCACTTACTACAGATTAAAGACAACAATTAAAATTCCTGATTTATTAGATACAACCACAAACACATAGAAAAGATTTGGAATCTACTATTTCCCCCTCGAGGAACATAAGGAAATGATTATATTTTACTTTCTCTGTGCATCTTGTAAAGAAAACTCTTGAGTATGGTGACACTGCTACACACACACTCCAAATCCAGGAGCAACCAGCAAGCTATTTTAAGAAATGCCACATGCCTTTGGGGGCTTACACTTCCTACATTCCTTCTGCTTCAAGGGTACAAAAACTGCAATCCTTTGTAATTATTATTACAACTTGGGATTTCAGCAGTTTGGGTTTCCAATAACCAACATGTTATGGAGAGACAGACCATAGCATGCTTTGTACATTTGACAACAGTTTGCTCCTGGTTGCTTCTGCAGCTCTCCCTGAAACACTGCTAATTTTCTCCCAGTGGTGCAGCTACTGCTGTAAGCCAGCCACACGCAGCCAGAAGAGCACACTGTAAAGGTAACTACTTCTAGTCACAATTAAATCAAATATGTGCATTAAAAAAGTAACACATATAATCTACATTGTAAGCATTACAATTTGAGCTTTTTTTTATGTTGCTGTGGACTTTTACAAATAAGTTACCTTTATCTTTATCACCTGTAAAATCTTACACTACATATAACTGTTAACATCTAGCATTTGTCAGATTTCTAGCAATTCAGATTTGATGCGATGCTGACATGATGCCATTGACACATTAGGCTCCAAGTCCAGCTTCCTAAAGTCACATGGTTGCAGCATTTCAAAATGTTCCTACTCATCTTTGGCAACCCTTGGGTAAGCTATGTATTTCTTGCTACTGAATGAGACCCAATTCAACAAAATTGCAAGACTTTACTACTTAATTGAAAATTAACCTAAAGCATACCTATTTGAAGCAGGCTTATTTTAAGCTTGGCTTTTACTATTCCAAACATTGACACCTTTCAAAAACAACTTCCAGTACAGAAATACAGTAAAAGAAAACAAAACTTAGTAAATTGTTGAGTCAAAAACATTTAGAAGTACCCTGGAGATTATTCAACATATAAATTTTTTGCTATTCAGTACGACCTAGGTCAAGAAAGAGAAGCAAAACCTCTAATCCACTACAGAGAAATAGATCCTTTTCTTACAATAAAAAAGCAAGAAGTTTATAAACAGGACAACTAAGATTCACATCACACACATTCAATATGCATCCTGCTGAGTAACTGCCCTCTGTGTAACAGCTGACTACTTTCCTAGAATTTTCTGATACAAAAGCTGACAAAATATCAAATCAAAGATGTTTCCTTGCATTTGCACAAACCTAACTCACAAGCAGATCTGTAAAATTTCAGATTTGGAAAAGAAAATGCTTTGTTTATTTTGTAGTATACCAAATACTGTAATGAAACCGAGTAGTGAAAATTCTAAAACCACTGCTCTGCCTGGACTGCAATAAAATATTTGTAGACTTTAGACACCAGAAACACACATAAATCATTGAGCAGCATCTGCAGCCCATGACCCACACATAAAACTTGAATATTAACTTCACTTTTGGGGAGACAGCTGTAGTCAGACCTTGGCAAAGCGCCATAAAATAAATACCACAACTCTCCTTGATACACTGGGTAAGAACCGTTCAAACACTCCTTTCCCCATGCAGCAGAAAAGCTACTTTGAACACTTTACAGGACAGGAACGTGTGCGAGCTGTATGCCAGGGACAAAAAACCCCAAACCCTAAACAAACAAAAAAACGCACACCAAAACCCAAAACCAAACAAGCAAAATAAAAAATATTTTAAAAATTAAAAAAAAAAAAAGGAAGGAAAAAGTAAACAGATGTAAATGCAGGAGGAGATGAAAACTGTCTTTGTGCAAAGCATAGAAGCAAAGGAAAGCCCATTCACACGGGCTAGGAGACACCCTCGCCCCCGCAAAGCACCGCCGCTCCGCAGGCCGGTGGCGACGGGGACGGGCGGCGCGGAGGGAAGTGAAACCGGTGGGAAAGGCCGGTCGGGATCCGAGGGACAAGCCGCCCGTCTCCCAGCCTCCGCCGCGGACGCATGCACCTCCCAGCCCGCGCTCCGCAGCTCGCTCCCTATTTAAAGGCTGATGTGGTGTTTAAATGGAGAGGCGGTGACGTGGGTCTGGAAAGCACCTTCCCATCCTAGCAGAGTCTATATTAGAGAGCGGCAATAGCGCTATATAAACAGGGCAGCCACAGGGAGGAGGAACACAAGGAGCAGGGAGGCAGAAAGGCAGGGGGAAGCCATGATGGATCTGAGAGCCACAAACAAGGGGGCCGAGCCCGCCGCCGGGACGCCGGGTTTGTCTCCTCCAGCGCTTCGGGGCGGGGGTCGCGGCCGGGGGCGCGCCGGGGAGCGGAGCGGCGGCCGTGGGGGCTCGGTGGCAGCGCAGGTCTGTGTGACTGCTTGTTGCAAACCTCTGTGAGTATAAGTGCAGCAGCGAGCCACCCGCCAAGGTGCAGAAAGCACGAGAAGGGAACGGGGGAGAGGTTTGGGGCTTTTTTTTTTTTTCCCCTTCTCTCTTTTAAAAATAAATACTGCCTCGCTCGCCGGAGTTGAGGGCTTTCGCCTGGCTTAGCCGATGCGGTCGGACTGGGATAAGTGCTTTTCAACCATCGTCTCATTCTTACAAAGCAACATAAAATGGCTCCAGCGGAGCCCGGGCGGGCTTCCCCGACACCGCAAAACCGAAACCTGGCTCGGGCGCCCCTTCCCCTCGCCTCAGGGCGGGCGTTAGCGCCCGCGCTCCTCCGGCTCTCGCCCCTTCCCCGGGCGCCTCCCGCCGGCGGCGGCGGCGCCCCCCGCCCGACGGCCCTTCCTTCCCTTCCCCGCCGGACCCCC